>JAWPHD010005896.1:0-154092 GCA_037043455.1 Cyrtodaria siliqua | reverse complement strand
TGACATTGACCTTGGAGCCACGGACCTGGATTTTTGTGCGCGACACGTTGCCCTGTTGTGGTGAGCAATTGTGCGAAGTTATTTGAAAATCCATCAATTATTGTCAGAGTTATGAAGCGGACACGAGTGTATAGACGAACGGATTTTAACCTTTGATCTCTAAGTGTGACCTTGACCTTGGAGCCACGGACCTGGATTTTGTGCGCGACACTTTTGCCCTGTTGTGGTGAGCAATTGTGCGAAGTTATTTGAAAATCCATCCATTATTATCAGAGTTATGAAGCGGACACGAGTGTAGTCACGAACGGATTTTGACTTTTGATCTCTAAGTGTGACCAAGACTTTGGAGCCACGGACCTGGTTTTTGTGCGCGACATGTCGTCTTGTTGTGGTGAGCAAATGTGAAAAGTTATTTGAAAATCCGTCCAATATTGTCAGAGTTATGAAGCGGACACGAGTGTACACGCGAACGGACAGACAGTGCGATTACTATATGCCACCCTTCGGGGCATAAAAACTATTAACAAATAAGGATGATATGGTAGTAATATAAACTATATATGTAAATCAACAAATGCCCGTCAACGGGTATGTAAACAAGTAAATATATATAAGAATATATTATAATGAACATATAAATGTGTATGAATATTCACATATTTATTTCCTCCTGAAGGGTCATACAATGGTTAGAGTGACATTTTATAAACGCAAAAAAAGTAGATATAAAAATCGAACAGGAAAAGTAGCATTCAAGGACGAAAGTCAACCACAAACACACACAGAAACAAAGAACAACTTTAAAGATGAATAAAAAGCCAAACAAGACATCACAAACACAAAAGGTTTGACAATAGGGCTACCGCCTTGGAACGGTCAGTGGTAAAAAAGCCAGCTGGGGATTTAAACCAGGTTCTAGGGTGCACCAACCCTTACACTTAGCCTACGTACTGTCATCCCCATCAAACGGGACATTGTAAATAAAGAAATCCCCGCCATGAACTAATCTCTAACCAACAAGGCAGCATTAATAGGCAATATAAATGATCGTGTATATATAAATACCAAAAAAAACAATAAGCTCTAATTAAACCGTATCCGTGCCGGAAAGTAATCATTTCCGCTCGTCTAACACGCAAATACAGTAGGAAATGAAAACAAGAGGCTCAAGAAGGCCTGTGGACGTTCTACTGGCTACAACGGCTCTTATATCAACAATTGTCGACATAAATGTTCCTTCAGTACTTCTTTTAAAACATTACAAAAACAACAGGGCTAGGATGGCCTTAGATCGCTCACCTGGTAATCATGGGCAATAAGTCTGATGTGCCTAGTCTGGCATAGGTATTTTTTAATTTGTCCAACTTCTTTTAAATAAAAACAAAGGAAAATACAATATAGCATTTTTCAACAAATCAAGAGCCAGAACTCGTTACTTACAAGATCTAGTTGGTTTTTGAACTTGTCCAAGATTTCTTTGATAAACCGCGCTTCGCACAACTAGACATCATACTGAGGCTTCCTGCCAAATTTCGTAGAAATCCAACAAGCCACTTAGTAGAAGTAGCGATTACAAGAAATTTAAAGTAAAAATGTCAAAGGGCCATAACGCAGTCAAAAATGAGCAAATTGGAACAAAAGCAGGATATGCACAACTAGACATCTAAACCGATGCTTCCTGCCAAGTTTCGTCGAAATCCAACGAAGTGTTTAGGAGGAGTAGAGCTGACAAGAGATTTAAACTAAAAATGTCAAGGGGCCATAACTCCATTAAACGAACCGGAAAAAAACGCTATAGGCACAACTAGACATCTTACCGATGCTTCCTATTAAGTTTCGTCAAATCCAACATGTCGTTAACAAAAAAATAAATAAAAAATACATGAAAAAAAGCCATTATTTTTTTTTTTAAAAATGAAATAAAACAATTAAAAAACAATTAAAAATAGAAACAAAAATACATTTGTTTAAAAAAAAAATTAAAAAAAATAAAAATAAAAAATATATAAAAATTCGTGAACAAAATAAAAAAACATGAACACAAAATAATTAAACATTTAAACAAAAAAAAGATAATAGTCATGGAAAAAAACGGATAAGTCAAAAACTCTGGAAAGTTTGGTAAAGATCGGATGAAAAATGAAAGCCCTATCGTCTTAACGAGGCAAAATATAGCATTTTAACTAAATCAAGGGCCATTACTCCGCTATTACTGGATTGATCTGGCTGGTTTTCGATTTGTCCGAGCTTTCATTGACATTAACAATCTGGTAAATTTTGGTAAAGATCGGATGAAACATGATGGACCTATCGTCTTAACGAGGCAAAATATAGCATTTTTAACTTAGTCATAGGCCATAACTTTGCTGTTACAGGTCCGATCTGGCTGGTTTTCGAACTTGTCCGAGCTTACATTAATATTAACAATATGTTAAAGTTTGGGTAAGATCGGTTGACCAATGGAGGCCCTATCGTCTTAACGAGGTAAAAGTTAACGGACGGACGGACGACAGATGACTCGCCATCCCATAAGCTCTGAAAGGGCCAGTAGAGCTAAAGGGCCAGTAAAGCTAAAAATAAAAAAATCTTGAGAGTTTCAATTAATTTTGCATTATTTATTATTTTTTTACACGTGTTTAACCTTTTTAACGAAAGGTTTTTGTTGGTAAACTTAACCTGAGTAAACATGTAATTATTTATTAAAAACAACTAAGAGAAAAACAGGTATAGCATATCTCTTGCAGCGTAAAAAGTGTCTGCATGGGGTAGTGCATAATGGTGGCCAGTAAATAATTCTTGTTTTGTTTTTTGATCTTGTTCTTTGTAAACAAAAATGCGTTTTCACGAATTTATTGTGCCCATTCTGGTTTATATCACATTGTCGATCTATTTGAGTCATTTTTGTGACATTGTTGATCTATTTGTGACATTTTTCTAGCACTGTCATGTTAAAATTGTGAGTTTTGATTTTGTTTCCTTATATGAAAATGTGTGTATGAATACAATAGTCTGGCATCAGTGTTTATGCATTTAAAGGGAGTTTTCATTCATGAGATAAGTTCTTACTAGAAGACACATGACCCCCACTTTTCTGTAGATTGTTTGGCAGCACATGGGCCATTTGTGATGAGTATGCAAGTTATTCCTTTATGGTCTAAATCGGTCTAGATATGAATGACAACATTTTTAAAACTGTATACATCAAAACCAAGTAGGTGATTATCACTGACACTTGATCTACTTAATGAACTTATTTCATATGATTTCATATGACGACCCTATCATTTTGCAATGCACTGCATAGTGGTTGACTAGTGGTTGACCCAATTACAGCTCCTCACTATGCTTTTCTCATTAATTGTGCGATGACCGGACATAGTGTAGAGGCTATGATGACGTCTATGTAAATCTTAATATGACGAAGAGCTTCATACTTCATATCACTAGTGTGCACTGGCTGATCTGACCCGGTCATGAACTTTGTTTAGCTCAGTTATGATACACATCGTCTAGTTAATTCCTATATTTACGATTTATTCTGCACAAACGAACGAGCTTATGCATCCGGATGCGTCGCTCTTGTGTGACTTACACCCTGACCCTCCATCGGCTCTACATGCCGATCGAGAAAATCCAGTGTTAATAAGCTCTCAATTGTAGCAATCTAACCATGCCCCTTATTTCTACAGCACTAAACGCCGTAACATTCATATTGAATCCCATCCTGTTTCAGACCAGGAACCTCTTTTGAAATGTGTGAACCCTAGAATAATCTTTTACAGGTTTGAAAATACCGCTTTTAGGCAAACCGTTGGCATTCCTATGGGTAATAACTGTGCACCCCTTGTCGCAGATTTGTTTTTATACTGCTACAAAAGTGACTTTATATTAGGCCTTTCTCCAGATACACAAGCTAATGTCATCGACGCTTTTAATAACAACTCACGCTATCTGGATGATATGCTTAATTTGGATAATTCTTCCTTTTCTTCTATGGTTCCTAACATTTTTCCTCCAAAACTAAAACTCAAGAAAGCTAACGTTTCAGATTCTGTCACTCCGTGTCTTGATTTGTCTCCTCAGGGTTACCGTTACCATAAGTTACGTAAGCATTTTTCAAAGTTTTATTATCGTAGCACTCATCTAATCGACAAATATAATTGCAATCTTAATACATTTCTGCGACAAGGTTTATCGCAACCCGTCTTTTTTTGGAAAAGTGATTTACAAACAATCGGTCGTAATAATGTTTACGAGTTATTTAGAACATTTATAACCAGAGGTTACAACTTAAGTATTCTGCGGCGAACTAAATGCTTAGTTATATAGACATAGTTAACTCGGCGGGGATTATTTTTATTAAAACTGTCCTGTTGTTTAGGAATGATGGCAAGGTAAGAGTGAGGTTTGGTTCACCCTTGAACCGGTTTAAACTTCCCGGTGATCCCTTTTGCCACTGACCGTTCAAAGGCGGTACCCCTGTTTTCAACCTTTATCTGTTTGTGATGTGCTGTTTTACTGAATGTGTTTTTGATGTACCTTTTGAATCGCCTTTGCGTTGTAATACTTGTCGGAGTGACTGTATTCTGTGAATGCTACTCTTCCTGTTGCAGTTATATAACCTTTACTTCATACCAATAGTAAGTCACTGGCTGATCTGACCCGGTCATTGACTTTGTTTAGTTCAATTATGAATACACAATTACACACCGTCTAGTTTTTTCCTATATTTACGATTTACTCTGCACAAAAGAACGAGCTGATGCATCCGGATGCGCTGCTCTCGTGTGACTAACACCCTGACCCTCCAACGGCTCGACATGCCGATTGAGGACATTCACTATTAATAAACTCTCAGTCGCAACAATCTAACCATATCCCGGATTTCTACTGCCCTAATAGCAGTAGCATACATACTGATATTGCATCCCATCCTATTTCAAACCAGGAACATCTTTTGTGATGTTTGAACCATAGAATAATATTTTGCAGGTTTCAACTTGTTCTACCATATAAAACGATGTTTTGCTTATTTGAGCACGCAGTTTAACTGTTCTATGACCAACAATTGTATAAATAATAGAGAGAGAAGCAGAACACGCGTGTCTAAGCCAATCTATTCGGCTATCTTACATTCAACAGTACGAAAGTTTGAGCCATCCCGAAAATGATATGCATATTACGTAGAAATTCAATATGGAACCTTCAATGAGGTATTTTCATACCATTCCATGGACAGCGGCATAAGGTCCCAGCTTCTAAACACTGGGTTGCCTTTAAGAAAATAAACAAAAAGGAATTTAGTTCGGAGCAGAGGTTATGAAACCTGCGAAATTCAAAAGCAGACAACATATCCTAAGGGTGATTAAACAATACAGAGACCTTTTATAAAGTTGGAGTAGTGGAACCACCTATTCGAAATTAAATTAGGAAAACGAACGTATTTGAGAAAGTACCACCGATATATGTATATAAATATAGGGCTCAGCGATATCCAAATATCCAAATGAATAACAGTTCTGATTACAAGCACAGTCAATTGCGAATCCCAAAACGCTCATTCAAATCAAACACCAATAAAATGAATACATACGTCTTTAGTGGTAAAGATGCACCAAACACACGAAAGGGTTGACAACCGGAACGGTGGCGAAAATACCGCTGGGAGTTTACATCAGGTTTGAGGGAGCATCAACCCCCACTCTTGTCCTAATGTGGTCGGAATTAAACGGAAATAAGAAAATCCCCGCCACGCTATATATTCTGACAGAATAGGCAGCATCAATAGGCATATAAGTAAAACACAAAGATGATCATGTATATATGAATATAACAATCAAAATCCTAGAAAGTAACAAAGTAAGTAAGCAGTGACTTAGCAGAAGCCATAGCAACAAGAGGAGACGGGTTAAGGGCACGACACGGCAAGCCACGATTTAGATTTCGGTAGATGTCATCATAGGTTCCACACCATGACTGAACATCGCAATCACAGAGAAGAGCGTAGTGGCGAACTGTATATGGGTCCTCTGAACAAGTACAAACATCTTTACAAAATTAAAGGGTCATAACACCGTTTGATAACGTTTTTAACCATCTTGATAACGAGTGTGTGATCATGACCAGTGTAGTGTTTGTCCTTGTCACAGAAGAAAGAAGGTTTAAAAGTAGGACAGAAAATGTAGATTTTACAGTACAGTCAACCAGATACTTTCTATTTTTTGGTTTTTACATTGCAGCGAACATTAACAGTACTTTGAAAGTGATCAGATTTATGGAAAATCTAGTTCAAATCATCAGCTGCAGGCAGTGTTGTTGGTTTACTCTTAAAAATGATTTAATGAAGAAATAAATGTTAATATATATATATATATATATATATATATGTTTATATATCTTAAGATTTGGTGGTAAAGTACACACGTTTACAAATAATGAGGAAAAACGCCATACAGTTTAACCAAAGCTATCTGGTATGTAATATACAGCAACAGTAACTGTTCGTCTTTTTGTTTTACACAATATTAATACAATGCTTATATTTGGTAATTGATAAATGCTTTATAAACTCGTCGTGTACAAGTACAAGCAAACTGTTCTAGTATCTGTCAATTTCATAATAACTATGGCTATTCAATTCACACGTTTAAATCAACTTTTATACATTTTTCTTCAAATGAAACTGGCATACGATCGATCATATGCAACTTACACACACACACACAGATTATACCAGTTATTATATGCATTTACTGGAATTAGACAGTTTTAGGTAAAACTCTACGGCAATACAATATGTTTACAATTTGAAAATAACATGCACCTATCTTAAAATGTAATTTGAAGCGAACCGCTTGAAATTGGAAAATATTTTTAAATACATCATATCTAAATGACAGTTTTACATAATTAAATCACATATATTTAATGACAGTCACTTCGGCTGACGAAACAAGTCTTATACAAAAGCATTACGTTATAAGTTAAACATCTTTTGTAATAATTAGAAAAATAGTTATGTTTAAAATGTATCCTGGTTGAAGGCTCATGTGTTATAATAACCAAAAAATCCCCAAGCTCTATGGTGAGCTGTGACATACAATCGGACGGACTAAGCGTGGGATTTGATAGGTGATGACGTCGCATCGCGTTCTACATGCATCGGTACTTTATATGCTATGCAATTAGCCCTTCAATATGCCATTACATTACAATCTAACCCTTCAAACCCAACTTTCGATACTGTTTTTAATCCTAGTTATGAATCTCTTTTTGATCGAAAACCGAAGGCCATTCGACTATTTGGTCTTCGTATTAAACCAAAATAAAGAGACATTGGAATCGACCTAAATTTGATCGCCAAGATAAAAATACCACAAATTCCAACGTGGACTTTGGAAACACCAACACTTATTATGATCTTTGTAATAGTAACACATCCAGTACAAATCCTACTATCTTTCAAAGCAAATTTAATGAAATTAAATCGAATTAATTGCCTTTATTGCCTTTCAATTAAGGCAACTGAACTTGCCTTAAACTATATTTAGGAATCTGATGATGACCATTTTGTATTATTTTCTGATTCCCTTTCATCTCTTCAAGCACTGGGTAATATGAAACATGATAACCCAGTTGTGCTTCAACTGTTAGAAAAATAAAATTCTCTTATAGTTGATAATGTTATAATTTTCTGCTGGCTTCCTAGCCATGTAGGAATAAGTGGTAATGATAGAGCGAATAGTGCTACTAACGCAGCATTATTTTCACATATATCTAATGTCAAATTACATTATACTTGTATTAGCACATTAGCACATGTATTCGTAACTCTTTTCAAGCCGCTTGCAATTTGTCTTGTGAACAATAAATAGCTTTTAGTCACCTAGTCAGTTAAACAGTCATTCCATCGCTCACGAATACATTTAGCCACTTACATGTAACCATTCAGTCATCCATTAACTCTGTATTTCACTAGTGCAGTCATTCAATCAGTCACGTATGCACTCACACACTCGTACAATCAGTCACATATGCACTAACCCACTCATTCAATCAGTCACGCATGCACTTACACACTCATTCAGCCAGTCACTTATGCACTCACACACTCATTCACGTATGCACTCACACAATCAGTCACATATGCAATCACACACTCATTCAGTCAGTCACGTATACACTCAAACATTCAGTCAGTTACTGAGGCACTCACACACTCATTCAATCAGCCAAGGATGTGCGCACACACACACTCATTCAGTCAGTCACGTATGCACTCAGACACACTGATGTTTTACGGCACGTCGACACATAAATAGGTCAAAGTGTACGATGACCGGACAGGCTGTGGACCCTATGATGACGCCTACCATTATAGATCTTATGTTTTTATATTATGTACCTACCATAGGGTTATGACACGGCCAGTTGGGAATATAGAGTATGCGGCATTACTCTATGCACACTTTCTGACGAAGTTTCTAATGACATCACGCACAATGCCTGCATAACAACCACCGTATTGCAGCTGATTAAACCTTAATCTGTCTTAACTAAACTTCGAAAAACCTTTACAAAATGTTATTATCGTAGCCTTGATCTAGTTTTGAAAAGAAAAAGTAATTTAATAACTCTTATGCGACAAGGACTATCACAACCTGACTTCTATGGTGATTTGATTGAAAACTTCGTAAGATCCTTGGTCAGAATCACTTTCGTTACATCTTAAAGTTTATTAAACTTGTTAAAAAGTTCATCAAAAAAGGTTATGACCCTATCATTTTGCAACGTACTGCATATTTAGTGGTTGACCCATTCAAAGTTCGATCATATGATTTTTCGATGACCGGACAGATTGTGGACCCTATGATGATGTCTACCTACATCCTTATAGATACGGTAACTTTTGATGTTTGTCTTTAATATTGTCGTGTCTTACTCTTAACGGTTTGTTCTCTTGTTGCTCTGGTTTCTGCCAAGTCACTGAGTACTTACTTTGTGGCTTTCTAGGCTTTTTTTTATATATTATATATACATGATATTTTAATGTGTTTTGACTTATATTGCCTAATAATGCTGCCTGTTTGTTAGAGATTATAACCTGGCGGTGATATCTTTATTTACACTGTTCCGTTTATTGGGACGACAATAGGGCCAGAGTGAGCTTTGGTGCACCCTAGAACCTGGTTTAAACCCCAGCGGCTTTTTTGCCACTGAGCGTTCGAAGGTGGTAGCCCTATTGTAAACTATTTTGTGTTTATGATGTCTTATATTGCATTTTATTTATCTTTTAAGCCGTCCTTCGTTTGTGTATGTGTGTTCGTGGTTGACCGTCGTCCTTGAATGCTGCTTTTCCTGTTCGATTTGTATATCTATTTTTAAATACTACACCTGCATACACGTATTATGGCTCTTGATTTATGGAAAAGGCTATATTATGTTTTTAGTGTTCTGACGAATACTAGTGTACTCGCGTATTGAGACCGGTACAAGCGTCTCAATGGTCGATGGGTTAACGACATTGCGTTGTTAACCTTCTCGCCTCTCACCGAGGGTTCGAATTCCGCCCGGACTCGACTTGTAAGTGAGGAAATGTCGATTATTACGGATGGCGGGAGGTGTATAGTACTGGTTCTACCAAGGACATATGGGTGATCTGCCTGCACCACAAACAGTCGACCGTCATATATAACCTTACATGTACTGAAAATGACGTAAAACACCATACAAACAAACAAACGAGTCCGGTAAAGCCCTTACCGAGGGTATATATATATAATATGCTACAAACAATAGTTTACCTATACATGAATAAAAAAAGTTCAGTCTTAAAGGGAATTGAGCGACATAGCCAAACGATAGTTAATATTGAGAGTTCTGAAAAACTTAGACAAGGGTGAACGAATTATAAAAATCGAATATAAACAAAGAAGACATGATGATTCTGTTAAATCTGATAGGAAGCCGCCATTTTGAGACCTATGACACCATAGTTCCAAATGATCATATATGGAATATTTCTAAATAGGAATATTTATCGATTAATAGTAAAAAATGACAGCAATTGTATGAAAACTATGTATACTTAATAGCAATAATGCTTTATATGACCAGTAATTGGTTTTGCATTAATTTGCAGTGATTTTCGTTGCTTTGAATGATATTTATCAATATTCCATATAGGGTAATTTAGAACTATGACATCATGGTTCTCAAAATGGCGGATCCCATATCCGTTTTAGAACAACCTTCAAATGGTCGTATTTTTTTTGTTTACCATCCGATTTTGATAATTCTTTCACATTTTTCAACGCTTTTCAGAACTCTCAATAAAAAAGCTTGTTTGACTGTGTACATACCCTTTAACGACTGACTGTATTTTTTTTTAAAAACTCGTTTGCTGTTTGGAGATTGATAATCTAGACGTTTGCGTGTGCGTAAAAAATAAATAAAACTAGAAAATGTGTCCTTGGGACACGAATGCCTCGCTAAAGAGTCATCGGTTGCATATAAAATGGAGTAACAAAATGTTAAGTGTAATATTAAAAGGCAAGTTATATTTTGCTAATGTATATGTAGATGCATGTGACTGTTTTTAAATGTGCTTTAAAAAGCTCAGTTACTGTAAATGTTTTCCACTGTGTACAATGCAACGGGTATCAAACGTTCCTTCACTGTCATATAACTAGAAGCATGTGTTTTCTCATTGTTAATTTTGTAATTTAAATCAAGTTTTTTCTCATCATGTGCAACGAAACTGGAATCAAGCGTTTCTCGTGGCTTGTCATAAAAAAGAGTATAATAATGGACCTTTGGAAACGGCCGAGCACGACGCATACGAAATATTGCAGTCTCGGTTTGATTGAGACTGTTCATGAGCGGTAGTGAAATATGCTAGCTACCGCTCACGCCCTCTAGCCCCGGGTTGAGCAGAACTCAATATTCATCAAATCAATAATACACACTTTTAACCATCCCGAAGATGGCATGCATACGGCGGTGGACATGGAGTTAGTTGCTTCCCCATGTCGTACGGCGTATGGTCCCAGTATCTAATAAAATTAAATGCCCCGAAGAGCGAAATAAACATAAAGGAATTTAGTTGGGAGCAGCGGTTATGAAGCCTGCGTATCACAAGTAACAGCCAAAAGACTAAATTAAAAAGCAGACAACATATCCTATAAGTGGTTAAACAATACCCAGAGCCTTTTATCGTCCGGAGTAGTGGAACTATCGAATCATAACTTAAGTAAGAAAACAAAAGAAATTGAAAATGTACCACCGATAACTAAATATAAGTATCGGGCTCAGCGATAAGAATGGAATCTAGCAGTATCCTTATTTGTTTTCCTTTTTGAGTTTCTGTGAGGAAACCCGTTTATTTCCCCGTCAGGTGTTTGAGGGTCGGGGAATTACCCCCTTCACACCGTACAATAAATAATAACATTATCCACATCAAATAACAATAAGAATTACACAATCAGGTTTGGTTTCTTTAGAGTATAATATGCCTTCGAACTTAAGATTTAATTACATTTTAAATAAATATATTTTTATAATGGCTTTCGTTTTACTCATATGCCTGCAAGCAGACAACCCGACTGGGACTGTCCCTGCCTACAAATGGTTGCGTACATACGGACACATAATTTAATTTTTTTAGAAAACACATTCATTCATTCATTTATTCAAACTCATTGGTCCTATAATTGAATGTGTAGTAACAAACTAAAAAAGTATATAATCATGATTATAGACTGAGAAACCGACACATGTCCGTGTGTTTTGCGTATATTAAAATATGCACACTAAATATACCCATATAAATAAATACAATCATTACTGAGCCCGTATGCCACATGTCTTCTATTACAAGAAGAGTAAAATTAACAAAGTGTCAAAGGTAGGTCAAGGTAATTCATATTGACCCACTTTTCATTGGAACATATCGCTGTCATGTAGTTATCAACATTTGTAAAGTTTGAAAGCTCTAAGTTATCTGGTGTTGGAGAAATGGACTTAATAAAAAAAATTGATGTGAAAAAATGGAATGAAAAACTTTAATGTAAATTAACAAAGTGTACAAAGTAGGTCAATGTCATTTATATTGACCTTTTGTTTGTTTTTAACACAAGTAAGGTTATATATGACGGTCGATATTTTGTGGTGGAGGCAGACCACCCGCTTTTCCTTGGTAGAAACATTACTGTACACCTCCCGCCATCCGTCAGAATCGACACTTCCTCACTTACAAGTCGAGCTCCCAGTGGGATTCGAATCCGCAACGGTGAAAGCTGAAAGTTTACAACGCAACGTCGATAAGGATTCGGCCACGGAGATGCTAGAAACATATTGCTGCCATATAGATATTGACCTGATTCGGGTAGGAACATATTGCTGCCATATAGATGTAAGTGTGTATGAAGTTTGATAACTGTACGGTTTTTGTTATCTGAGAAATTAATTTAATAACAAACTTGAATGTAAAAACGGGACGGACGTATGTCCGGACGGACAAGGGTAACATTATATGCCCACACCAATTTCGTGGCGAGGCATAGAAATACTACACATGCAGACAACCGTGGCCAATCAGTGAGTGTTGTTGGACTATATGATGTTACTGAGATCAGATGTTCGTAAAATATAGGTCAACATTTTATTTCCTTTTAAATTCCGAGAAAACAAAAGAAATGTGGGATATTAATACTACATTGGAGGCGATTTGAAGTATTTATTTGTGTAAATTTCTGAAACAAATGATCACGTAGTAAAAGTTACTTTCGGCTGCAATATGCCTTAAAGTTCTCCGGTCATGTTTTGTTTCATGAACATGTTTATTTTTATTTAAATCGAAACCAATACACAACAATAGATATTTACAATTCACACATTGCAATATTTGTGAAAAGCGAGAATAAGTTTTTATTTGATAACGTAGAAAACTTTGAACGGTAAATTAATCCACAGGTAAATGTATTTATCAATTATCTGGCAATAGTTGCTCAGCTATGCAATTCAGATTATGAAGCCTACCAGTCAAGTTTATTCTAGGTATTTATATATATATATATGATCAATAACTAAAGACTAAATATACCATTACCTTTAATTGTCATGTATACAATGATTATTTAGCTTTATGCACCTTTATTAATGAAACTTCGTTCACATTTGTTATATAATCTTTAAAACCAGGCCACGTTTTATGTGAAAAAAGATTTCTCTCTCTCATAAAAGATCTAAAACCATAGTCGTATAACTGTCTTAATGCCGATAACTGCATGGCAGGTTTTGTATTTCCCCAATATATACCAGGTTTTCTTCTTGAAAAATGAGTCTCCAAAGCTATTTGTTTAACATTTTCTAGCGCCCCGGATGTTATCATTTGGGGAATCGTTTTCCATTCGTCACCCTCAATATCACACTTGAGAATGTCTATAGACCTCTGAAAATGAAAAACGTATTTGAATACTAACGTGGCTTGTTCCCTGTTTAATTCAGATAACAATAGGAATGGAGTGAGGTATTGGTGCAACCTAAAACCTGGTGTTAAACCACCAGAGGTCCCTTTGCTACTGGTCGTTTAAATGCAGTACGAAAATCAAGACAAAAACATTACCACCATCAAGTAAAATGAACTTACCCGTTATCAGCTATTTAATACATTTTAACATATTTTTTTCGTTACGTAATGAAGAATTTACAAAACTGGTGTACATTTAATAAAATATCATAAATATATATAGCTAAAGTTATTTAATAGTTAGTTAACATTTCATCCAGAGTAATGAATGTTCTACGGGAAGTACTAAGCAATCACCAATATAAGTGTAATAATTGATAATTTATACGTTAATTATCATGGTATTTGAAGAAAAACAACACGTCCGTAAAGAGGTGAAATAGACTGTACTTACATTCGTATGGCCAAGTTCTTTCATTATAGTGTCCAAGGTTTTGATATTCCATCGTTTGTCGTTGACTTCGTTTACGCCTCCCAAACCCCATTTATAAAACCATATATGTTCAGAAATTTGCTGTGTGTCTTTGGTCATACTGTATAAATACCAAAATGTGTTATCGCATTTGCCTCTGTATATAAAATCATTTGCTATTGTTTTTTTTGTATTTATATATACACACGAGCATCTTTGTGTTTTACTTGTATTGCCTATTGATGCTGCCTTGTTGGTTAGAGAATATTTCATGGCGGGGATTTCCTAATTTACACTGTCCCGTTTTATTGGGATAAAGTAAGGTAAGTGTGAGGTCTGGTGCTCCCTAGAACCTGGTTAAACCCCAGCGGCCTTTTTTGCCACTTACTGTTCCAAGGCGTCAAGGCATCAACCCTATTGTCAACACTGTTTGTGTTTGTGACGTCATATGCCTTTATTCTTTGCTAACATTGGCGTTCATGTTGTCCTTTTGCGTATTTTTGGGTTTACTGTTTTCTGTGAAAGCTGTATTTCCTGTTCGACTTTTATACTTATTTTTTATCAAAATCATGAAATGCCGATTGGTTATTGAAGAGTTATTATATTTCTTATCAATACCTCTCGATACACCATATGAAAATGAGAATAATGGACCTATATAAACCACAGCACACAAACGCAATGGCACCGTAGCAAATTAACTATACGAAACTAACTATACACAACACAAAGAGTGGTGAAGACGGCGTTACCGACTTGGAACGGTCAGTAGGCATTATGACACACTGGTTATCTTCAATCGATTTTAAATGAACACAACCTCGCTAATATCTTGTATACAGCGCTTAAATTGACAAGACAGTGTAATTAAAAGTACATCCCATCCAAACTTACGCCCGTGAAAGGTTAAGACGCCATTTAAAACGTCATAAAGCATGAAATCAAAAGTGCAATTGATTATGTTATTTAAAGAAACGCTGTTAAATGTTTCAACATCAAATTGACATTGTAGAAAACAGGAGGAAGCCTCACGTCTTCAAGTTCAGTGATGGCCATCAAATTTAAGTTGTGAGAATTTGTTTGTACTGTGATTCTTTTCGATAAAGTGTGCATTGTATACATAAAAGTCCATGTCAGATAACACATAATATTTCCTTCGGGTTTATATTTTGCGAGATCACAAACTGTTAGTTGGGTCATGACAAACATATAAACCGTGCACCTATGGCTCATGGTATTGGTATTTTTTTAACAAGACTGGAGGGAGTCTGGCAGAACAATGGGTGTCAATCCAAATACGACTAAACCATCATAGTAATGTATGTGTTTCCTTAGTAAGTTTCTCAGGATGTGGATTTTATTGTTAGAGAATTCCTTTTGATGGGATGTAGCTTTGTTTAAACTGTCTGGTCTGTTTGGGCTTGGAGACCGGATAATAGCGAGGATTTTGCGCATATAAAATCGATTCAAGCTAACCAGTAGGCCTTATTGCCTACTGACCGTTCCAAGTCGGTAAACCTGTCTTCAGACCGTTCCAAGTCGGTAACCCTGCGGACCTACGATGCCTCTGCGCTCGGACGCTGTGGTTTCTATAGGACCCTATATCTCATTTCACCACCTTTTCTGTTGTTTTTGTCTCTTTCATTGTATTTTCAAGTCCTTGTTTGCAGTGCAGTGTGGACCTACGATGCCATTGCGCTCGGACGCTGTGGTTTCTATAGTTCCCTATATCTCAATTGTGTCGTCAGTTTCATATCCAATGTGCATATACATTAACTATGTCCCATAAAATAATCAATTTTAATTATTGTTAGTGATATAGTTCCGTAGGAAATCCTATACCACTCTCCGGATAGTTTTTGGTAATTTTTTTATTAATATTAATTCATGTGATGCTTTTAGGCTGTTATAAACTCTTTTTTTATGATCGAAATAAATTGTTTATAATAATATGTACAGCTGCTAATAATATAAGCCTCATATGCATTAACATGTAAGATTTTACAACAAAAAGGCGCGAACCCAAACAGAAGATTTACTTAGTCCTTCTCATTGAAAAAGTCCATGTACCCATCAGTTCCAAAAGAGGATTGCTTAGATGCATGCAAAGAAGCGACCTTCTATAAGATAAAACCCACTTGTTCCTACAGACCAGACGCTTTTGTTGATCGGAACAGTACTGGACAACAACACTTTCAGTATGGGGAAAATTATTTTGTTCAGACAGACGGGGTCGCTATAGTTACAAAACTTGGTGTTTGAAACCCTTGCGTGTTTTTTTATGTTTTATTTTGCCTTTTAGTCATCTTCATATATAGTTATTCTCTGTCTCGTTGTGTGTTTGTGGTAGACTGTCATCTTTGAATGCTACTTTTCCTGTTAGAGTTTTATATCTACTTGGTAACAAACTTTGCTACTCATACATCAGGAAATGAGACGAGGAGCTCATGAAAGCCCCTGAAATACATATTTATTTTCTATAAGAGATTCATCTATGACGGCTTTGGCGCATGAGACGGTACAGAACAAGAACTCAATAATTTCGTTAAATGTGCTAATGGCATATGCAAAAACATAAAGTTGGAACAGAGGTTTGACAGAGGTCAACTAAATTGCTCGACTCTCAAGTGAAACTTAAAAATGGTCACTTATACACAGATCAATATAAAAAAATAGAGACAAGCAAATGTACCTAAATAATGATTCCTGTCACCCGCCTAATACTAAGAAAGTAGTCGCATATGGACTTGAAATAAATAACGAGATGTTTTATTATTTTGTATCTGTTTCTTTAGTTAGTTTCTCAGGATGTGGACTTTATTGTTAGAGAATTCCTTTTGATGGGATGTAGTTTTGTTTACACTGTCTTGTCTATTTGGGCGCTGAAGACAGGATAATAGCGAGGATTGTGCGCATATAAAATAGATTCAAGCTAACCAGTGGGCCTTATTGCCTACTGACCTTTCGAAGTCGGTAACCCTGTCTTCACCACCCTTTCTGTTGTTTTTTGTCTCTTTCATTGTATTTTCAAGTCCTTGTTTGTAGTACAGTGCGGACCTACGATGCCTTTGCGCTCGGACGCTGTGGTTTCTATAGGACCCTATATCTCATTTTTGGGATCAGACTACGAAGACTTTGCGAAAATGAGGACTAGACACAGGAATGACCTTAAGATAAAGTTATCCGATCTCGCGGGATCTTGTTCCGTATTTGAAAACTTATCCCCGCCCAAATAATGACTACATTTAAAATCGATTTAACCTAACGAGTGTGTCATAATGCCTACTGACCGATCCAAGTCGGTAATGCTGTCTTACCACTCTTTGTGTTGTGTATAGTTCGTTTCGTATAGTTAATTTGCTATGTGTATTGTGTACGTGTCTCAACTTATTCGTTTTTCAAGAGCTTGTAATCGAGTTGAGGACTTTAATATTCGTAATCGTTGTATAACTAAAAAGCTACCCAATCAGGGTTACCGTTACCATAAACTTCGTAAAACCTTTGCGAAATTTTATTATCGAAACCCTAATCTTCTTTCCAAATATAAAAGTAATTTAATTACTCTTCTGCGACAAGGACTATCACAACCTGACTTCTATGGTGATGTAATTTATAAACTTCGTAAGATTCTTGGTCATGATCACTTTCATTACTGCATGCTTAGTGGTGGACCCTTTTACAGTTCGCCACTATGCTTTCCTCTTTAATTGTACGATGTGGACCCTATGATGAAGCCTACCTAAAGCCCATTGGGACGGTGGCGTTTGATGTTCGTCTATGATCTTTCATGTCGTGCTCTTAATGGTTTATTCTCTTACTGCTCTGGCTTCTGCCAAGTCATTGAGTACCTTCATTGTGGCTTTCTAGGCTATTGTTTTTTTGTATCATATTTACACGAGCATATTTGTGTTTTACTTATAATATTGCCTATTGATGCTGCCTTGTTGGTTACAGATTAGATCATGGCGGGGATTTCTTTATTAACCCTGTCCTGTTTTAATGGGATGATAGTAGGGTAAGTGTGAGGTTTGCTGCACCCTAGAACCGGTAGCCCTATTGTCAACCCTTTTGTGTTTGTGATGTCGTTTGCTTTTATTATTACTTTTGCATTCTTGTGTGTCTGTTTGCATGTTGTTTCTGTGTTTTGTGGTTGACTGTCCTGCTGGAATGCTACTTTCCCTGTCCGATTTTTTTATATTTCTTTGTTAAAAAATGTTAAAAGGTTTATCAAAAGAGGTTATGACTCTATCAGTTTGCAACGTACTGCATTCTTAGGGGTGGACCCTTTTACAGTTCGAAGGGCATCCGTGGCCGAGTTTTTAAAAGTCTATGACTTGCAATCACTTACCCCTCACCGCTGTAGGTTCGATCCCTCAGGGGCCTAGGAATCTTTATGTGAGGAAGCTATCCAGCTGGCTTGCGAAACGTCGGTGGTTCTACCCAGGTGCCCGCCCGTGCACGAAAATTGCCCGGAGGGGCACCTAGGGTCTTCCTCCACCAGTAGAAGCTGGAAAGTCGCCATGTGACCTTAGCTGTTGGTGCGACTATAAAATCCAATTCAATTCAATTTTACAGTTTGCCACTTTCCTTTCCTCTTTAATTGTACGATGACCGGACAGGCTGTGGGCGCTATGATGACGCCTACCTAAAGCTCATTGGGACGGTGACGTTTGATGTTTGTCTGTGATCTTTCTTATCGTGCCCTTAATGGTTTATGCTCTTGTTGCTCTGGCTTCTGCCAAGTCATTGAGTACCTTCATTGTGGTTTTCTAGGCTATTGTTTTTTTGTATTATATTTACACGAGCATATTTGTGTTTTACTAATATTGCCTATTGATGCCGCCTTGTTGGTTAGAGATTATATCATGGCGGGGATTTCTTTATTTACACTGTCATGTTTTAATGGGATGACAGTAGGGTAATTGTGAGGTTTGGTGCACCCATGAACCGGTTTAAACCCCCGCAGGCCTACTTTGCCACTGACCGTTCCAAGGCGGTAACCCTATTGTCAACCCTTTTGTGTTTGTGATGTCGTTTTTATTTTTTTATTACTTTTGCCTTCTTGTTTGCATGTTTGTTTCTGTTTTTTGTGGTTGACTGTCCTCCTTGAATGCTACTTTCCCTGTCCGATATTTTTATATTTCTTTATACATTCATAACCACCATACACGATAACCGGAAAGGAAACAGTCACGTGTGTGTTGGGCGGGGTTAAGTTTCCAAATACTGAAAAAGATCTCACGAAAACACGAAAACGGAAAATGTAGAAACCAAACATGTCTGAACAATATAGAGTGGGTAACAAAAGCATACTCGATCGGTGTCATATTTTTTCTCTTTGGTGAGTTTTTTGTGATTTGTTCTACAGAAATACGGCGGATGTTTATACAGACATTGCGTGATTTCTTCGGAAACATCGCCAGAAGAGTGCCTTTGGAGGTCGTTTATGCGTCCCGACCTATAATTCAAAGCCCAAAAAGTATGGCTGTATGGTATATACTTACTATCGTAAGATTCTCGCCTTTAGGTTCATTTAAGCATGTTAGCCTAATAAGATTGAAAATCTAATGTGAATAAAAACATTAGACCCGGTGCTAAAACAATATAAAAAGATCGGACAGGGAAAGTAGCATTCAAGGAGGACAGTCAACCACAAAACACAGAAACAACACACAAACAGACTAACAAGAAGGCAAAAGTAATAATAAATACAAACGACATCACAAACACAAAAGGGTTGACAATACACCATCTTTTTTTATTAATATGCCATTATTTCATGAATTGCAACTTGCTTAACAAAAATGTTATTAACTTAGATTCTTGTAGAAATAGCATCATATGCACCTTTAAAAACGACGTTTAGTTATTTACTTATATACGTGTTATTAAATGCAATTCATATTTTGTCATGAAACAAGGAGGTTGTGCAATCTGAATGATAGAACGTAAGTATATGTATACTGAATTTAAGGACAACTGTGGTTACTGTATTTTAGGTGTAATTACACCATTGCGTTTGTGCCTCCGTGGTGTATAGTCATATAGTGCCAAGTATAAAAAGCTTCCCTGCCTTAGTAGTTATATAAATGCACACTTTTAATTGTTTGTTGTTATTATAAACTTTAATTCATCCGAATGATGTATTGGAAATATATATTAGTGTTTGTTTGAGATATTTAATTACAATTAACATAGCGAGTAAAGCTAAAGTAGACATGTGGTAAATCTATCTGTGACGTGTCAATATAGATCATTCAACATATTGACTTTATCTGACATAATGCATACTAAATGTAAGGACAACTCTGCTTACTGTATTTTAGGCGAAATTACACCACTGCGTTTGTGCCTCCGTGGTGTATAGTCAAATAGTGCCTAGTAAAAAAAGCTTACCTGCCTTACTAGTGATATAAATGCACACTTTTAATTGTCTGTTGTTATTATAAACTTTAATTCATCCGAATGATGTATTGGGAACATGTATTAGTGTTAGTTTGAGATATTTAATTACAATTAACATTAAAGGTAAAGTAGACATATGGTAAAGTGTCAAATAGTTCATTCAACAGATTGACTTTTTCTGACATGATGCATAACCCGTTTTTAATTCATTTTTCTATTAGCGGACGCTTGATCGTTTGATTGATATGTGTTTTAAAATTATCTCTTTACATAAACATGATATCATTCCTACATAAAACGAAAGGAAAGTCAATATTGCATTGCCACCTTTACGTCAACAATCTGACGGGTGCGTTTACAATCCATGTTTTGTACTCCTATAAAGGTAGCGTAATATAATTTATTTACCTGGGGTCAAGACAATGAACATCGCACCCAAACATGTCAACAATAGCTTTGTCAAAATCCCATTGGTCGTTGATTCTGCAATGAAAGTACGCAATGATTCTGCAATGAAAGTATGCAAAAGTGTAAGACGACAAAAGTACGTTTTCAACGCATGTTTTTGTCATAATTATAACATGAATTTAAATATGTTTAATTAGTGTTGCTTTATCCTAACACCTACCCTAAAACTTAATACTTACTTTTAAGTGGCACGTTTTTGTGAGAAAATAGCTTTGCATTTGATATAAGAGCGAAAACATGAATTAATCCGTCGAGGTATGGCGGTTAACAAAGGTTAAATTAATTTATCAAACAAATATAATCTATGTTTTGATGGCAGAAACGTGAATACACTGAACAAAATTGCTAAGTATCAACTTTTGTATCTTAACTAATTTTCTTATTTTAAATATATTTTAGAATAGATATATGATAAGTATTTTGTTTCGACCCATTGTTTGTAAAACATTTATTTTTTGTTTAAATTGTTACATTTTTTGAGAGTTACCCTCCCTTTATATGAAAACATGAAATGTACTGATAAAACACATAACATGAGTCAAAGATCGCTTAAAGATGTAACATTCTTAAAATTGGTATGAAATAATGTAAAAAAACATACAACTTGGACCCATTTATCGCAGATTTTCCGTCTATAATAAAATGAAATATGGATAATCTTAAATTACCTCCCTTTACATTGAATATTGTTTGAAATTCAAGTAACTGTTATTCAGCGTTAACATTAAATATTTCGAAAATTTCTTTTGCAAGCGCATTTGTAGAGGTAATGCTAGTAAGACATGATGTCAAAATATTTTAACTGGCATATTTTAGAATTAGGAACATCGAAAGCTTCACTAATTCGAGGTACTTAATAAAATCCTATATACCCAGTTGTATAAGTGTTATAACTTATTTCTAAAAAAACACATTGACTTAAAAGTTTTAAAATATGTTCATGCAATCAGTGCAGACGATTTGAAAGTTAAAACATAACACTTATGAAAACTCTGGGATTAATTTATTCTGGTCTATAAAAAATTCAGGGGTCGTTCTTGATAAAATTTTCAATAAAGGTCAAGTTTCATCAATAAGCACTTATGACTTCTCTACACTATATACAACCTTACCACATCACCTTATTAAAGACAAGCTAATTTCTCTTATTCAAAAAACATTCGCTAGAGAAAATACTACATATTTGGCATGTAATACTATTAAAGCGTTTTTTACTAACGGCAGTTTAGACAATTATACTATGTGGACTTGCTATGAAGTTTGTGAAGCACTCATCTTCCTATTAGATACTATTTTCGTCAGGTATGGAACCACCGTTTATAGACAAATTGTTGGTATCCCTATGGGTACCAACTGTGCACCACTTGTCGCAAATTTGTTTATATTTTGCTATGAAAGAGCTTTCGGGTTGAGTCACCGGATACCCAGGCAGATGTTATTGAAGCCTTTAATGACACCTCTCGGTATCTGGATGACACAACCCTTTCTTTCCAACTATGGTTTATATTATTTATCCTAAAGAACCTCAGCTTAACAAAGCTAATATATCTGATAATAAAGTTTCTTTTCTTGATTTAGATCTCTCGATTGAAAATGGTGAAATAATTAGCAAAATCCATGACAAGAGAGATGATTTTAATTTTGATATTGTTAATTATCCCCATTTGGATGGGGATGTTCCCCGAGCAACTTCTTATGGGGTGTATGTATCTCAACTTATTCGTTTTTCAAGAGCTTGTACTCGAGTTGAGGACTTTAATATTCGTAATCTTTGTATAACTAAAAAGCTACTCAATCAGGGTTACCGTTACCATAACCTTCGTAAAACCTTTGCAAAATTTTATTATCGTAACCCTGATATTCTTTCCAAATATAAAAGCAATTTAAAGACTCTTCTGCGACAAGGACTTTCACAACCTGACTTCTATGGTGATGTGATTTATAAACTTCGAAAGATTCTTGGTCATGATCACTTTCATTCTATCTTTGTTAAACTTGTTAAAAAGTTTTTCAAAAGAGGTTATGACCCTATCAGTTTGCAACGTACGGCATGCTTGGTAGTGGACCCTTTTACAGTTCGCCACTATACTTTCCTCTTTAATTGTACGATGACCGGACAGGCTGTGGACCCTATGATGACGCCTACCTAAAACCCATTGGGACGGTGGCGTTTGATGCTTGTCTATGATCTTTCTTGTCGTGCCCTTAATGGTTTATTCTCTTGTTGATCTAGCTTCTGCCAAGTCATTGAGTACCTTCATTGTGGCTTTCTAGGCTATTGTTTTTTTGTATTATATTTACACGAGCATATTTGTGTTTTACTTATATTGCCTATTGATGCTGCCTTGTTGGTTAGAGATTAGATCATGGCGGGGATTTCTTTATTTACACTGTCCTGTTTTATTGGGATGATAGTAGGATAAGTGTGAGGTTTGGTGCACCCTGGAACCGGTTTAAACCCCCGGTGGCCTACTTTGCCACTGACCGTTCCAAGGCGGTAGCCCTATTGTCAACACTTCTTGTGTTTGTGATGTCGTTTGCATTTATTATTACTTTCGCCTTCTTGTTTGTCTGTTTGCGTGTTTGTTTCTGTGTTTTGTGGTTGACTGTCCTCCTTAAATGCTGCTTTCCCTGTCCGATCTTTTTATACTTCTTAGACTCGTTATTTTGCAGTTTAACCGTATATCTAATCAAGCTCAAAATACACAAAACATTTAGAATATTATTGACATATTCTTAAATTGATACTTAACAATTATGTAATTGTTTGTTCATCTGAAAAAAATAGTTTTGATCCTGTCCCGCCAATACTGTTTGAGCTGCGCTGCAAAAGACCCACAGGTTTTAAATACAATTCCCAGGTACAAAATCTTATTCACAGTTTATCATGTACGTCCATTATATATTAAAATAAGTTGCTGTATATTTGACCTCATTTCTAAGCAGTGCATCCTCTGGGATTCGCAAATGGAGCCATATGAGACAAAATGATAAAAGTGGCGATAAAAAGATAACTTTGGCGAATGTGATTGGCGAAAGAAATATCCAATGTCAGTCATGAATGTTGTGTATTACTTTCTAATCTCGTCATACCCCTTAATTTTCCCCAGTATAATCGCCCAAAATTACCATCTCTTATTTCAAAGTCCAGAAGGCAACACTTGTCCATGATGAGGTGTGAAATACACATATTTCGTGTCAACTTTACAGTAGGCTTTAATTATGCCTGAAGGATAAAATAAACCAGTGATCAGTATAATGCTAGATAAGATGTTGTACTTGTATACATGTACAGTATTTATTTCGAAACTGAAACATTTCGAGATTAATAAAAAGTTTAGTTTTATGTAAAAGATTTAGTAAAATATTTTTTAAAACATAATTTTATGATTATAATTATTACTAACTGCTTTATTCATGGGCCATACTTCATTTAAACATACATAAAAATAATTTCGAATATATTATATGCTATCTTTGAGACAATTTTGACTTTTGTGTCTCTAGTTTGGCTCCAACTTTTTTCATTTGGCTAAATTGGTGGTGAAAGGAAAAGAATGGCCAGAGGAGGCCCTGAAAAGGTATGATTTATTTTTGATAAGTTTACCGTTAATTTCCATCTTTCACAATCTTCAAATGTAACATTTAATCCTTTTTGTAAAGCGTCTGAAGATTCGCAAAAAATAACGTTATCATCCGGAAAAATTACGTTATCATCCAGAAAAATAACATTATCAACCCGAGTACTAAGGTACTATAGAAAAAGTATGATAATGGACCTTTGGAAACGGCCGAGCACGACACATACGAAATATTGCAGTCTCGGTTTGATTGAGACTGTTCATGAGCGGTAGTGAAATGTGCTGGCTACCGCTCACGCCCTCTAGCCCCGGGTTGAGCAGAACTCAATATTAATAAAATCAAAAGTACACAATTTTAACCATCCCAAAGATGGCATGCATACGGCGGTGGACATGGAGTTATATGCTTCCCCATGTCGTACGGTGTATGGTCCCAGTATCTAATAAAATTAAATGCCCCGAAGAGCGAAATAAAAATAATGGAATTTAGTTGGGAGCAGCGGTTATGAAGCCTGCGTATCACAAGTAACAGCCAAAAGACTAAATTAAAAAGCAGACAACATATCCTATAAGTGGTTAAACAATACCCAGAGCCTTTTATAGGCCAGAGTAGTGGAACCACCGAATCAAACATTAAGTAAGAAAACAAAAGAAATTGAAAATGTACCACCGATAACTAAATATAAGTATCGGGCTCAGTGATCTCCAAAGATCGAATGAATAACAGTACTGATTGCAAGCGCGGGGAGACGTTTTACTGCCGCCATACTGCACAAGCAACGCCACTGTGCTATAAAAAATGTATGATAATGGACCTTTGGAAACGGCCGAGCACGACACATACGAAATATTGCAGTCTCGGTTTGATTGAGACTGTTCATGAGCGGTAGTGAAATGTGCTGGCTACCGCTCAAGCCCTCTAGCACCGGGTTGAGCAGAACTCAATATTAATAAAATCAACAGTACACAATTTTAACCATCCCAAAGATGGCATGCATACGGCGGTGGACATGGAGTTATATGCTTCCCCATGTCGTACGGCGTATGGTCCCAGTATCTAATAAAATTAAATGCCCCGAAGAGCGAAATAAAAATAATGGAATTTAGTTAGGAGCAGCAGTTATGAAGCCTGCGTATCACAAGTAACAGCCAAAATACTAAATTAAAAAGCAGACAACATATCCTATAAGTGGTTAAACAATACCCAGAGCCTTTTACAGGCCGGAGTAGTGGAACCACCGAATCAAAAATTAAGTAAGAAAACAAAAGAAATTGAAAATGTACCACCGATAACTAAATTTAAGTATCGGGCTCAGTGATCTCCAAAGATCGAATGAATAACAGTACTGAAGTCGTGAGGATTTCCTTAATGATACCAAAATAATAGTAATATTAGTAACTAGAGATTTTTCTCAATGAAAAACATGTCCCACTAACTACTCTTGGAGCATTAATCTTCAGTGTTGCTTACTGTTATTCATCTTTAAAAAATCTGAGTATTGTTTAATCACCGTTATGTTGTCTGCTTTTTTAATTTAGTATTTTGACTGTTACATGCGACACGCAGTCTTCATAACCTCTGCTTCCAACTAAAATCCATTTTGCTTATTTCGCCCATTGTTTTCTCATTTAGGGCAAATCATTTTGTTAGAAATTGGAACCATGCGCCGCTGGCCAAGGAATGGTATGATAATACTGAAGGTTCCATTTTCACCGTCATATGCATACCATCTTTGGGATGGCTCAACATTTCTTACTACACTCAAGTTATATGAAAACGCAACACGGGAATTTACGCTATATATTGTTTGTACAATATGCTGCTTTTAATCGAATGGTACATGGCTACTTAAGACCTTTCCTTTTGGAAAAATACTAAAACAACAAATGATACAGCAAATAGTATTCCTGCAATGTTTCATTATTCACCGAGTACGCGTTTGGCTCAATCATGTGAGCAAATTTAGTATGCAAAATTTTGCAAACTATTTACGTTAAATACAGTACTGAACTAGCTCAATTTTTCGAAGAGCAACTTCAACATTGATGAAGTTCTTGTTACAAAGTGTAGTGTGATTAAAACGTCTACAACATCACAGTTGTGTCCTTTCTCTAGTTAACTTTCTCTGCAACTTTTTTTTAAAAAAACATCTTGGGATTTCTTTGGAATATTATGTGCAATTAAGTGTGCAGTATATACAATATATAGCGGAAATTCCCGTGTTGCTTTTTCATATCTCTTGAGTGTATTGACATTTTAAATATTCAGTTCTACTCAATCCGGGACTGGCGGGTGTGAACGGTAAGTAGCATTTTCCACTACCGTTCATGAACAGTGTCAATTAAACCGAGACTACAATATTTGTTATTTTTTATCCTGTTCGGCGATTTCCAAATTTCTCCTTTCATACTCTTTTTGTGTGAATAAGATATAAAGTCGCTGAGTGAAAGAGTAATAGCGAAGAGTACTTACAAAAGAGTGAAATTACAAACGGGGCATATGTTAGCTTAAATCAATAACATAAGTATGTTACTAGTTATTGTCTGGACAACTGTTATGAAAGAAATGAGACGGATAGAGTGCAATATTAAACACGCCGTTTCCTACCTGGCTAGAGATAACCAAAGTGGTTATAGATGGAAATAGGTAATATCGAGGTAACTGTACTATGTTTGTGCAAATCCGCACTGCTTAATGTTGAACTATATAATCGGTGTTGAACTATTTGATGGAGTGGATGCGGGGAGGGGTGGAGGGGGTGGTCGCTGTCATAGGCGGTGATTGATATTGTTATTGTTCATAACAGTTTTCATAATCATGGAAGGAGGTGAAAAATATAAAAATATAATACTTTCATTTCACAAAAAGAGAGAAACTGAATAAATGCAAGGGGAGTGCATGTAAGGGCATTACGATATAAGTTTGTCTTTCCAAAGGAGCGGAAGGTGTGTTATTTCAAAACAAATTTATAGATATGGGTAGGAAAAAGGAAGAGAAGTATAGTAACAAAATTGTGAGGGGAGAGGATGCCGAACGAATTGTATGTGTGTGTGCAGGAATTCGCCTGAGATTGACTTGAATGTACCTGTTTATGTACCACGTGCTTTTTATTCGAAACTGACAAGGCCAGTAAGAAAGACTACAGCATTTGTTCTATAAAATTACTGGTGTAATTATAGTTTAAGGTACTGTAGGCGACTCTGCTCAGTGTATGTGCTCTGGTTTATTTTGTCATTGTTTGTTACTTACCAATCATTGCAATCACCGTACTAAATGTCTTTCCCCTTTGAGGGCCCTTAATTAGTTAATAAAATCTTGTATATTGTATCTTGTTATAAATTTGTTATAAGACAGGCAGATAACTCCGCTAAAATTGTTAAATGCAACATCTGTTGCCATGTATATATTTACCAACGATGTTAACGATCTGTGCTATTTTAGAAGAAATATGTAACAAAAGATATAGGAATAGTTCATGCGACAGGAAATAACATTCAACTATACACAGTCATACTAAAACTAAAAAGCCCATAAATCTTCTAGAACTTGTTGGATCGAAATCATTTGCCCTGTGAACATCTGATCATTATACTAAAGAAAACTACAAGCTTTGAAGCAAACCCTGAATACTGTAGGAGAGAAAGTGTTCATCTCATACAATTAATGCATAGGAAATCCTAGACGAAATAGTCCCATTACTCTTCAAAAAAATCGTCGGATCAAACGTCTGTTGTTAGCTGCGTGTCAGTAAAGGGTGTCCAATGAATCCATTATTTAGTCTGTATACTTGAGGATTTACACCTGACGTTTATGATTATTGATAAGTTTGCATTTCCCTTCTTACAACATACGCGGTATCTTTTTATACATGTATTTTTTCTCACAGTCAGTCTATATCATGTGAGGGTATGCAACATTTTTATTGAAATAAACGTTGTGAAGGGGGAACATAAAATACCTAGTGTTAATAAAGCAAAACATAGCTCTATGCATTCAGTCAGAGAAAAAACTCTTCTGTTTGTATTTATATCTGACTCGCTGTTGCACTTGTAAAATCTGTCATTGGTTAAAGATGAAAGATGGATAAGCTAGAGTGGTAAAAACAAGCTACATATAGCAAAGTTAACTAATCAAGGGCCATAACGTGTGTGTTACTTATTCGATATTGATGATTTTCGAACTTGCAATCTGGCCAAGTTTGATAAAGATCGGATCAAAGATGAAAATGCTCGAGTAGTGACAAGCTAATGTAGAACGGACGACGAACGGCGTACGGACGACGAACAACTTGCCGCTTAAACTGATATTCCTAGAAAATATGTAAACGCTCCTTAACATTAAGTGGTCCGAGTATTAATTTTCATACCCCATCCAATCCCTGCTCCAAGAATCGAAAACGGGGTTGGCTGGGTTACGAAGTAAAACCATAATTTCGGGTTAAAAGGTTTGCATATTGTAAAATTAAAACATTTAATAGGTATTTGAATCAGGTTTTGACATCGTTTTCAATAAAGAATATTTTTTAAAAGTGATTTATTGTCGAATAAAATCCTGCTAATATGAGCTTTCCCATTGATTAATGGAATTAAGGCGGGACCACGTAATGTTTATATACCTCATCCTATATTTAAAGGAACGAGTTGTCAGAAAATAGGCATGCAATTTAAGTAGACGGCACATACTTTTAAGTTGTTAGTCTGGGACATATCCCTCGTGAACCGCAGAGTTTGCTATTCACAAATCTCTGTATAACATGTATATGCATACGTCAAACAGAAACATTCCCCTGAAGATAGTCAATGAACCCAGTTGGGAATTTCACAACAGAAATTAACACGGTTCTTACATACTGCATGTTATTATTTTAAATTCATTTTAGTATATCAAAATTAAATGAGAGAGACAATGTGTGTATGTGGGTGTGTGTGGGGTGGGGGTGGGGTGGAGGGTGGTAGTGTCTACTTAAGACATCATAATTTAACTGCAAGAATATATAGGCATCATTAATACTCCCAAATGCAAGTCTGGTACTAACTTTGTGCTTAAAAGCCAAGTTTTAATAATTGGGCAGCATACTTTGCTTACAGTTATCTCTGACATTATCTCAGAAAATACCATTTTATTAATAATGTATTCGTTCGTTCGTTCATTTGTGTAAGGGGAAGGATTTCGTGGTGTCATACCTATAAAACCAGTATTTTAATTATGATGACAAATACAAATACCTACATGTTGACACGACACAAGCCTAGGTTTAGAGGAAAATGTTTCTCCAGGCTTGGATTTCACCAACCATTCTTCAGACTGCTTAGGCTTGACTCAAGTAACAACATTTCATTCACAAATATTCCCATGACCTTCATAGATAAACAATCGTATATGAACGTTCTATTTATTAGAATTGATCATATTTAAACATAACAACTTCTTATGAACGTTTAACTTTAAACTGATAGAAATATGTGTAATTGAAATGTTCATACTTGGGCTTACATCTAAGAATGGTTGGTGAATTCAATGCCAGGCCATCATTTAAAATCTGAAAACCCAATTAACGGTTTTCCGAGGCGAAAAAATGGTGAAGTATTTTTTGAAAAATAAATAATCATTCCAAAACGAAAAACGCCCGTTAGGTAAGAATCTGAAAGAAAAAAGAAAATTCGCATGATGCCGCCTTATATGTTTAACACGTCCATTGATTTTTGTATCGATTTTTGTATGTATTAAAATGTAAATGCCATGTTGTCATTCATATCTAGGCCTAATTAAAAAGTAATAACTTACATTCTGTGTTTAAACATATTTATTTTACATCGATTGCAAAACAAGTTCTTGAAATTTAAAATAATCACTCTCGATGACTTCCTGGGTAGAACCAGTACTAAGCAATGTGGATTACTTATCTTGCTCAAGGATAAATAACGTGACCGCGGCGAGGATCGAATCCACGACCTCTCGATCTGGAGTTCGGCGCTCTACCACTAGACCACGCACTCCACAGTAATGGCACATATGCTGCCAAAATATGAATGAATGCTTGTATTCATACACTCATTTCTATGTTAGTAAAAAAAACGTAACAAAATAAATCAACAATGTGATATAAACTAAAAATGGATCTTTAAATTAGTGAAAATTTCTTCTTATTTACAAAAAAGAAACGAGAAATATTTATTAGCCGCCACTATAAACCGAAACTTTCTGTGATGCGATGGGTGTGCTACACCATAAGCTGCGATTGATAAAGCTAAAAATGCGACCTCGGAACATCTGACCTCATAAAAAGGAAAAGCAATATGGCGACGTCCTCGACAAGCGTAAAATTATGTTAAATAGATAAAACTGTATTAGGCTCGGCACACAAATGCATAATGACGAGGCTCTTTGTTTTCTAAACATCGCATAATAAACTTGATTGTATTAGGCACCGACATAATTATATTCTTATCTATCTCTAATGCCTTACCCAAATGAATAAACCAGGCAAGGAGCTGATGGTTTGTAGGGTTTATCTATACAAATCTCTTTCCCTCCATCTTTGAGACTTCCCACTCGTATGACGTCCTTACACAGGGTTTGTAGCATGTTGATGTACCTGGATGTTACATAAAGGAGATTAAATATTAATATAGTCTATATAAATGTAGTGAAACAATTAGAAAAATGGTCCTATAGAAATCACAAAACCCAAACGCAATGGTCCTGTAGATTCGCACTGTACCACGAACAACTTTAGAGGAAATTAACTATGAAATGAAAAGGGCTATACACAACACAAAGACTGGTGAAGACAGTGTTACCGACTTGGAACGGTCAGTTGGCAATATGGCCCATTGGTTAGCTTAAATCGACTTTAATGGGGATGTTCCCCGAGCAACTTCTTATGGGGTGTATGTGTCTCAACTTATTCCTTTTTCAAGAGCTTGTACTCGAGTTGACTTAATATTCGTAATCTGTGTATAACTAAAAAGCTACACAATCAGGGTTACCGTTACCATAAATTTCGTAAAACCTTTGCAAAATTTTATTATCGTAACCCTGAAGTAATTTAAGGACTCTTCTGCGACAAGGACTATCACAACCTGACTTGATGTGATTTATAAACTTCGTAAGATTCTTGGTCATGAACTCTTTCATACTATCTTTGTTAAACTTGGTAAAATGTTTATCAAAAGAGGTTATGACCCTATCATTTTGCAATTACGGGATGCTTGGTGGTGGACCTTTTTACAGTTCGCACTATTCTTTCCTCTTTAATTGTACGATGACCGGACAGGCTGTGGACCCTATGATGACGCCTACCTAAAGCCCATTGGGACGTTGGCGTTTGATGTTTGTCTATGATCTTTCTTGTCGTGCCCTTAATGGTTTATTCTCTTGTTGCTCGGGCTTCTGCCAAGTCACCTTCATTGTGGCTTTAAAGGCTTTTGTCTTTTTTGTATTATATTTACACGAGCATATTTGTGTTTTACTTATATTGCCTATTGATGCTGCCTTGTTGGTTAGAGATTAGATCAATGTGGGGATTTCTTTTTTTACACTGTCCTGTTTTAATGGGATGAAGTAGGGTAAGTGTGAGGTTTGATGCACCCTAGAACCGGTTTAAACCCCCAGTGGCCTACTTTGCCACTGACCGTTCCAAGGCGGTAGCCATATTGTCAACCCTTTTGTGTTTGTGATGTCGTTTACTTTTATTATTACTTTTGCCTTCTTGTTTGTCTGTTTGCATGTTTGTTTCTGTGTTTTGTGGTTGACTGTCCTCCTTGAATGCTACTTTCCCTGTCCGATCTTTTTATATTTCTTTAAGTGTATACAAAGAAGGATAAAAATATCGGACAGGGAAAGCAGCATTCAAGGACGACAGTCAACCACAAAACACAAAAACAAACACGCAAACAGACAAACGAAAAGGCAAAAGTAATAAAAAATGCAAACGACATCACAAACTATTATCCTGTCTTAAGTGCTCAAACTGACAAGCCAGTGTAAATATAGAATGTCAATGTCAATAATGGTGGCATACTTTCATGAGGATGTCAAGCAGAAACGAAGTCTATAAACCTAAGTAGATCAACGCCTGGTATAGTGACCTACTTTTGATAGTATGTAAATGTGTTTCCATGAAAACAAGTTTGAAGACTTCAGGATACACAAGGTTTTAAGAATCTGAACTGTTCACATTTTAAGACACACTAATGGGCGAACGCAATGATAAATCGGCATCATCGTGCCAACTATGTCGAGCTTCTTGATAAACCGACTCGGCAAAGGTGGATTCTAATGCAACTATAATGCAACGCGTTACTCAGCTCAGTTGGCTAACGCCTCATATTTGCGACCGTCAAACGCCCGATTTACCGTCTGAAAAGTATGTGACGTCACATAACGTTTAAACAAGCGACGTCATCCAATGACGTCAACAAAATGCCGTTACCGATGAATTTGAGTTCTCATAGAAAAAGCAAGTGTGTATGTATAGTTTTACCTTATATTTATGGCATTTAAATGGAAAAGCATTATAATTAAGATAACCATGCTACGATTTTTGATCTGGGACGATATGTGGTTGGTTTTACGGTCTGAAATTACGTTTAAACTTTTAATGCGACACTACTGCGTCGAAATTTCGGACCGTAAAACCACTCACACACCATGAGCATGGTTATCTCTAAAATTATTTTCTTTTTTTTTTATGTGGATTTAAGTAGTTCTCTGTTTTTCTTCTTTTAAACTCAACATGTGCTAATGTGCGTCAAGGTATCTTATTGGTTTGATTGGTTAAAATGGATGAATCATTGACAAGTAGCGTCATGTTAATTACATGAAGATCAAACCATAAGGTATGGCTTCAGAACCTTTACAACCGCTGGAGAATGTTCTCACATCTCAAGAGTTACAGCTGTCCCCAGTCAACTAACGGTACCGTTGTGGAACTCTCGCAAGCCTCGGAACCAGACGGGGCTAAAATTATGAAATAACAGAATACAATTTATATGTGTCTAATTACTTCCAGTATATATGCATCACAGTGTTTTCCTCCATCTTGAACAGATCCAGATCAGGTGGTATAAGGTAGTCATCGGCTGCGACTGTAATCGTGTGTAAATCTCGTGCGGCGGAGATCTGAAAGGGATTGACACGTTTCATATCATCGACATGTATACTATGTATCGACTATTCCTCGTGTGATAAGTAGTACGATTATAGGGCACCTGATCACAGAAAATTGAGCCAAGGCAAATAAATGACTTGATCCATTATAGTAATCGGCTCTTTTTCTGTAACAAATATCAACATAACTATTATTAGAACTTGAAGGTGGTCTACTTGACACCAGGTAATATGAATATCAAAATCAAATGCACTGGAGGCGATTCCGAAGCATCATACGGTTGGTATCAATTCAAATACAACTGCAGCCATCAACATTTGTTTTAGCTTCATATTCAATGTGAATTTGAATTAAACTATAACCCATTATCCGTTCGATTTAATTATTGTTAATGAAATGTTTGCTCTAGATAACTAGACGACTCGGCTAATTTTGATGTATAAATCATTAATAGTAATTCGTATGATCCCTTAAGGCTCTTGTACATTATTGTTTTGTGATAATAATGCACATTATTTGAAACACAACTAATAGCAATTTAGTCACCCATTTAAATTAATATTATGATTTAGCAACAGAACGCAGCCGAGTTGTCGAGCTATCCAGACTGAACATGTTCATTAACAATAATTAATCGAAATGAAAATGCCGCTTAATTTTCATATAGACATTTCATATGAGACTGAAGCACATTATAAAGATTTTCATGTATATTTAGATTAACACCAATCATTCTTCTAGATCGCCTTCAGTACCTTTAAGTACACATAATCGCGCGTGCTGTGCGACGAGAAAGACGGTTTTTAAACTTGTTTCTTTAAACTTATTTCACTACCGTTCATGAAAGTCTCAATCAAACCGAGACTGCAATATTTCGAATTTATCGTGTTCGGCCGTTTCCAAAGGTCCACTCTCATACTCTTTAATACCAGCTTGATACGGGTTGCTGAAAACTGGTAAATCAGAAAAAATGAAACAAAATGTCGCTTTATGAAGAAATATGTTTTACTTTTAAGTGATTTTCTTTTCTTTAAGTGATATGTCTCAATATGCCATAATTTTATACAAGTATGGTTATTTTTCTACAGGACGTCGTATTGAAATAGTGCAAAGGCAATATTGCCAAAACACTGCATGTACAAAGATCTACTCAGAACGATTTTATCTAAGGGGGTTAGGGGGCGGGGGAGGGGCACTGGAGTCCCCTATTTTTTGTTTCTGGACTTATCTCTACATTAAGGGATATTGTTTAAACATGCATTTTGTATAAATGTGCATATTTCCAATAGTAGATGTATCATGTCATTTATATGTCTATTAATTTGCATGAGCGCTGTTTGTGTGTCCTTTCTTTGGAATTATACATTCTGTGTATGCGGTATTTCTATTATGTAATATGACATATTTATGTGTTGACGTGCCGTAAAACACCATACAGTTTAGTTGATTTGAGTAGTAACATTACTTTTACTTAAGAAATAAAATATTCCCAGCGGGTTTATATTGTCCCAGATCAATACCTGGTGGGCGGGGCTTGAAGTTCATCGATACCAAGGACCCCAGGCCCGCGGTTTCGATGTGTTTCAAGTCCCAAACACCAGATTTTGATCTCGCACTATATAAACCCGCTGGAAATAGTTTATTTCTTATCTGACATGGAGTTTTATGTATCGTGATACACAAGTGTTGTTGGAACGTAGCGTCGCTTAAAATAACGCATTTCATTGCGTTGTTGTTTTGCATCTGACGTTTAAAAAGACGTCTCAACGGTTAACGTGTTTTCTGGCGTTTAAAATGACGTCTTAACGGTTGACGTCCGTCAGCGGTTTATATAGTTTTTTTGTAAATATAACTAAGTAATAATTTGGTCTGCATTGTATAAACACTGTATGTTTTATTTTAAGTGCTGAACCTGGTAAGGAATGTGAGCAGGGATGATGGTAGATTTGGGTATTTATTAACACACTACAACCCATGCCCATACCCTCCTCACATTAAACCCTTATCACAAACTACACAGTCCACACACATCTTTGAAAAAAAAAATAATATGGATCGGAAGCAAGAAAATATGTTAAATAATAATGTATGCACTTACCTGATTTTTACCAGGTTTTTGTTTTCCGACGAAGTAATCGTAAAATAAAACACAAACTAAACATAAAACAAACACCAGTACTAGCAGACGACATCCTTTCTTATTAATTATCATCACTATGTTTAGTTAATCATCAACGATAACGTAGTTAAACAAGACAAAGGTAAGTGATATCTGTATTAGTTCCTATAACGCGACACCTATACATCTAACTGATAAGGCAGGTATCAGCTCATAGCTAACTGTGAAATGAATATTCATTTCACCAGGGTTGCTGGTTCTCGGATTTATAAAGGAAATACTCAACCGGATACCAGCTAAGCAAATACAAACAACGTGTGTTTTATCTTTAAATTAGTGATATTGTAGCCAATAATCCCTGACACCACACAAATCACTCGACGATAGCTGAGGCCATGTGATTACAAAAAAATGGCAATACACTAGGTAATTGTTGGAACAGCAAGCTCTTGCCGTGTCCAACAGGCTATTGGCAATAACATCATCACCTTGGAGAAGATGTTGAAAACATTTAACCTGCTTTGGCTTGGGTCATAGGTTTAAATATGTATGTAGGTCTATAGACGACAAACCCAAAATTATCGTCCACACAAAGTGTTTTGGATGATTTTTATATACTTAATGTATGCCTATTCTGAATCTGAATGATGCCACATTGGCATCATTGAGGAAATTGAAATATCCAAGATGGCCGCCAATATGACTGCCATGACATTTAAATGACAATATCTTGGCTTCTGCATTAGCTAGGACAATCATTTTGGTATCTATAACTAGGTTTTTGGGGTCAAGGAATTCATTTCTGACTCAACCTAACTTATAAGTTAAACACAAATATCTAAGATTGCTACCAAGATGGCTGTCATGACATTACAATGACGACATCTTGGCTTATTCATTAGCTAGGACAATCATTTTGGAGTCAATGACTAGGTTTTTGGGGTCAAATAATCTAGGACTACACTTTACCTATTATATAAAACCAAATATTCAAGATGGCTGTCAAGATGGCTGTCGTGATATTACAATGACAATATTTTGGTTTTTGCTTTAGCCTAGGATATTCATTTTTGTATCTATGGATAGGATGTTGGATCAAGGAATCCATTTCCGACTTATTCCAGAGCTTATTACTATAATTACTTATAAGTCAAATAAAATATCCAAGACGGCTGCCAAGAAAGATGGCTGCCGTGACAGTATCGTGACAATATATTGAATTCTAGATAAGCTTGAACACTGATTTTGGTGAGTTTTAATAGGTTTTGAGGTACATCTTGGTGACTCAACTTTTTAATAAAGCTGCTTTAGTTATCTAAAAAGCTGTCTTAAATAAAAAAAAAAGCAAATGCATTTATACGCCACTTAGATTTGATGCTATCTGGTCCAGACATAATCATGTCTGCTACGGCTGAGACGCAAAAACTAACAACTTGCATACAGTGCGGACATCTGTTATGGTCTACGAATATAGCTGCTCAACAGCTGTACCGTTTGATGATTAATATTATGTGGGTACATCCTTCAATGTTCAATAATTTCATGCCATGTCTTAGGGGATACGCATACGCTAATACGCTTTGTTGATTGTGTAGGTGTATTAAAGTTTAATAGTGGATGAGAAGATGTTCTAAATGCTGCTTTTGGAGGCGTAGTACGTATGCTCCCTGGAAAGAACTATCCATGGAACAGTAGGCATCTTAAAATAGTTACTGAAGAAGTCTTGCACCGCGTGTTCCACTACTCCGGCCGATAAAGTCTCTGAGTATTTTTTAACCACCCATAGGATATGTTGTCTGTTTTTTAATTTAGTCTTTTGACTGTAACTTGTGACGCGTAACCGCTGCTCCCAACTAAATTCCATTTTGTTTTTTTCGCTCTTGGGGGCATATGATTTTATTTGATACTGGGACCATACGCCGCTGGACATGGAATAATGGCAGTAAATATAGCATTTACACCGCCATAAATGCTGGGCTATTGATTTGATGATTATTGAGTTCTGCTCAACCCGGGGTTAGGGGGCGTGAACGGTAGCAAGCATGTTTCACTACCGTTCATCTCAATCAAACCGAGACCTCAATATTTCGTTTTATCGTGTTCGGCCGTTTCCAAAGGTCCACTCTCATATTCTTTTATTACTACATGTAGGCTACGTACGAATTAACTAATATATTACTATAGGGTATAAGGAGGAATATATATGAGACAATACATACAGATGTACATAATTATTAACGCACATATCTTATACTATGACATATTTCCCTTCTCCGAGAAATGTCTCATCGACATTAGCTAAAAGGAAAACTATACATCCGAATATATCAAATATTAAAGAACATAATTACGTAAAATAAGAATTTACCAAACTGTAATGGTTCTTTGAATCTCTTATCAACCTGATGTTTAGCAATTAATACAACAGTGTTAGTTAATTCAATACAATTATGATATTAACCGTGATCCTGTACAAAAAGAAAACATTCCATTAGCCAATAATGGGACAAAATGTCCGAGCGCAAAGGCATCGTAGGTCCGCATTGTACTGCAAACAATGACTTGAAAATACAACGAAAGAGACAAAAAACAACAGAAAGGGTGGTGAAGACAGGGTTACCGACTTGGAACGGTCAGAAGGCAATAAGGCCCACTGGTTAGCTTGAATCGATTTTATATGCGCACAATCCTCGCTATTATCCTGTCTTCAGCGCCCAAATAGACAAGACAGTGTAAACAAAACTACATCTACATCAAGCTAACCAGTAGGGCTTATTGCCTTCTGACCGTTCCAAGTCGGTAAACCTGTCTTCACCACCTTTTCTGTTGTTTTTTGTCTCCTTCATTGTATTTTCAAGTCCTTATTTGCAATACAGTGCGGACCTACGATGCCATTGCGTTCGGACGTTGTGGTTTTTATAGGTCCCTATATCTCAATTTTTAACCCACGACATAATTTCCAGATGCTATCCAAGATGGCGCTTTGCGTTGGCGTGTCATACCACAAAGCAGTAGACCCGTTTCCTTTGGAAGGCGTCGGTGTGGTGATATATATATCTAGCTGCGACAGAGCTGAATGAACTCGGTGAGCTGCAGGAACTCGATGAGTGTGACTCATCCGCTGAAGTATTTAAAGATGGAGGTGTTGGCGAGCCCATAAAATTAATGGTAAAAGTAAATTTCTATTTAAAATTCTAGACTTTCCTTCACTGTCCTCCCGCCGCACAGCGAACACAGGAAGATCAGCGTTTAGTTGCAATTGCACAATGTATGTATGTTCACTCCAGATTTCAACCAGTTTATTCCATGATACCTATTTACCAGACCAAAACGCGGTCTCCTAGTAGAAGCTTCGACTCCCTCACGTTCCGTTCGTAGTACTTTTTGGCGTTGACGTTAGCACGTTTTTATGCGTATGACAAGTCTGTTTCGAGCTTACCCATGTAGTCAGAAGGCGAGGAGCACTCAACGCGTTGTCGCTTTAGGCCAAAGAACCCGTCGATAGTTAGTCTAGTGTGACGTTCAAACATCAGTAGATACGAGGCATATCCTGTGCTTTCATGACGTGTCGCATTATATGCATGAACAAGCGTTGGAAGCGTTCCAATCCTTCTTTTTGTCGTTCTCCAAGGTCCCCAGCACTTGAAGAAGGGTTTGATTAAAACCCTCGATTTTACCGTTGCCTTGTGGGTGGTAAGAGGTTGTCCTTGATCGCTTCATTCCAACAATCCTGCATAGTCTCTGTAAGACCCTGGACAAGAAGTTCTATCCTCGATCACTAACCGGAAATCCATAGTGAGCAAAGAAATTATCGAACAGAACTCTTACCGTTGTCCTAGCGGTCAGATTCTTGGTTGGTATAGCCTGAGCTTAGCGAGTGAAGTGTTTGGTGATAACAAGTACATTATCGAAACCTCATTTAGATGTCTCAAGCGACAAGTAGTCGGTAAAAAACAGCTCCATCGGTGCTGAAAAACTAATGTTTACCAACCCTGTCGCAATAAATTCTGAAAAGTGGATCCCTTGGAAGCAACAAACAGAAACAAGAGATAATCGTAGCAGACTCGGTTTTATTGAGTCTGTTCATGAAAGGTCATGTAAGTGCAACACATCTCACGTCTTCTAGCACTGGCTTAAGCGATATTCTACTTTAAAGCGAAAAAGAATGGGCTTAATGATCCCAAAGGATCAATAAGTAATAACACTACTGATTTATAGTCGGGGCGAATTTTTACAGCCGCCACACAGCACTAAACACGCTAATATGACTGGGTGACGTCGTTCGCCGAATGCACCTGCCTCACCGATTCACCAACTGAGCTACATCAGAGTCAGTCCCCGGCCAATAGAAGCGCTCTTTGAACACACTAGTTGTCCTGTCTCTTCCCTGGTGATCCATTTCGTCATGGAGTGCTTAAAACACATTCTTCCTAGCTGATTCCGGAAGAACGACCTGTCCTACTGGCTCGTGACACGTATGGTAGTTATGTGGTACATAACTCCATCTTTGAGACTCAGTTGCTTCCAGTTCCTTAGATATTTTCTGGCTTCGACAGATTGCCTGAGCAGCTGGGTCGTACTTGGTCGAACTTCAAGACAAACAAGTGTCTAAACACTAGAGATCGTCCTTGATCCAATCATGGGTGGTCAGTGCATGAGCTCGAATAAGGTCTTCTGGGAAGTCGAGGTCATTGACTATTTGATCCTGCTTTTCATCCGATGCATGGTCCCTGACATATGGAGATTTGCATGTATTCATATTGAGTACTGCTTTGACCATAATGTCAGTTTCGATTATTCCATATCTGACTCGACCTTGTCACGATTTTGACGGAAAAGGGCATCCACGTCACTGATTTTCTTGCTGATACGGTATGCAGTGGTATAATCGTAGTAGGACAATGCCGCTACCCATCGTTGGCTGTGGTTTTCACGAAGGTTAATTGGTTATTGTCCGTCAGCACCTCAAACTTTGTAACATACAAGTAGTCATGACATTTATCTGTGATTGCCCTATTTGGGAGCGAGAAACTCAACCCTACCTGCATGGTAGTTCCATTCTGAGGGTTTCAGACTTACGATACAAAGAAATATAAAAAGATCGGACAGGGAACGTAGCATTCAAGGAGGACAGGCAACCACAAAACACAGAAACAAACACGCAAACAGACAAACAAAAAGGCAAAAGTAAAATTAAATACAAACGACATCACAAACACAAAAGGGTTGACAATAGGGCTACCGCCTTGGAACTGTCAGTGACAAAGTAGGCCACTTGGGGTTTAAACCGGTTCTAGGACGCACCAAATCTCACACTTACCCTACTGTCATCCTATTAAAACAGGACAGTGTAAATAAAGAAATCCCCGCCATGATCGAATATCTAACCAACAAGGCAGCATCAATAGGCAATATAAGTAAATCACAAATATGCTCGTGCAAATATAACACAAAAAACAAATAGCCTAGAAAGCCCCAATGAAGGTACTCAGTGACTTGACAGAAGCCAGAGCAACAAGAGAATAAACCATTAAGGGCACAACAAGAAAGATCATATACAAACATCAAACGCCACCATCCCAATGGGCTTAAGGTAGGCGTCATCATCGGGTCCACAGCCTGTCCGGTCATCGTACAATTAAAGAGGAAAGCATAGTGGCGAACTGTAAAAGGGTCCACCACCAAGCTTGCAGAACGTTGCAAAATGATAGGATCATAACCTCTTTTGATAAACTTTTTAACGAGTTTAACAAAGATAGTATGAAAGTGATCATGACCAAGAATCTTACGAAGTTTATAAATCACATCAGCATAGAAGTCAGGTTGGGATAGTCCTAGTCGCAGATGAGTCCTTAAATTACTTTTATATTTGGAAAGAAGATCAGGGTTACGATAATACAATTTTGCACAGGCTTTACGAAGTTTATGGTAACGGTAACCCTGATTGAGTAGCTTTTTAGTTATACAAAGATTACGAATATTAAAGTCCTCAACTCGAATACAAGCTTTTGAAAAACGAATAAGTTGAGACACATACACCCCATAAGAAGATGTCAAAATTAAAATCATCTCTCTTGCCATTTTCAACCGAGAGATCTAAATCAAGAAAAGAAGCGTTATTGTCAGATATATTAGCTTTGTTAAGCTGCAATTCTTTAGGATAAATATTATTAACCATAGTTGGAACGAAAGGGTTGTCAATGATCAATATGTCATCCATATACCGAGAGGTGTCATTAAAGGCTTCAATAACATCTGCCTGGTTATCTGGTGAAAGACTCAACATGAAATCTCTTTCATAGCAAAATAAAAACAAATCTGCGACAAGTGGTGCACAGTTCGTACCCATAGGGATACCAACAATTTGACTATAAACGGTGGTTCCATACCTGACGATAATATTATCTTAAAGGAAGATGAGTGCTTCACAAACTTCATAGCAAGCCCACATAGTATAATTGTCTAAAGTGTCGTTAGTAAAAAACGCTTTAATATTATTACATGCCAAAAATGTAGTATTTTCTCTAGCGAATGTTTTTTGAATAAGAGAAATTAGTTTGTCTGTAATAAGGTGATGTGGTAAGGTTATATATAGTGTATAGAAGTCATAAGTGCTTATTGATGAACTTGACCTTTATTGAAAATGTTATCAAGAACGTCTCCTGAATTTTGTATAGACCAAATGAAATTAATCCCAGAGTTTTCATTAGTTTTATCACAGTATAGTTTAATGTGATCTTTAACGGCAGTAAGACAAGAAGTTAAAAGTTTTGAGATGTTTGTTGTGGTGCAGGCACTAGAATTCGAAATAAAGCGAGCCTTATACGGATTTTTATGTAATTTAGAAATCCAGTACATGGTAGGCAGTTTATTTTGCTTATCGTTTGCACCAGCCTTGAAACTAGTGCACCGAGTGATATGTGTGAAAACAACATCATCCTCAGTAGAATTAACTGGAGTATACGAATTGGTGCTGCCGAGTTTCAGAGATAAAACAAAAGACGTAATGTAGGCGTCAAACAATAATTACATCATTAGCTGCTTTATCTGCAGGAACTAAAACAAATTTATTATGAAATACCTCAATTCCCGATTTTAAATTACGAACGGAAAACCTAGGTCTCGGAGGTAGTAAAGAGGGGTTAGCATTATAATAGTTAATACGTGTATCTATACGTTTAAGAATTGACTTGTTCCAAGTAGAAAGCGAGTTTGGGTCCGCATCTTCTCTACGACACCATTTAATACTAAAATCTTCAATGGAGTGGACGGTCTGGGCACGACAGGCATTAAAATCAATAGTTAAATGTAATCTATATTTAGGACCTTTCGAAAACAAATGCTGAATACGTTTATCAACAACACATGAATACGTTTATCAACAACACATCCTTTCCGTCCTGATTCTGATATAACAATGCACCAAGTTCACTTCCAGATGGAACTGTGTGTAATTTGAGGGGCTTCGAATAATCTGCATAGGCAAGTACTGGTGCTGTGATAAGTATTTCGATAATTATTTCGAAAGCAAGTTATTGATTGCAAGTTGCATCCTGTTGCACTCAAAGAAACCCAGATTTCCTACTTGAAAGGCAGTCATCTCTTTGTCACTTTCAGACATATCCACCTGCCAGTAAAGAAGGATAGGAATATCGGACAGGGAAAGCAGCATTCAAGGACGACAGTCAACCACAAAACACAAAAACAAACACGCAAACAGACAAATGAAAAGGCAAAAGTAATAAAAAGTGCAAACGACATCACAAACACAAAACGGTTGACAATAGGGCTACCGCCTTGGAACGGTCAATGGCAAAGTAGGCCACTGGGTAACTTGGTGAAATATTGAGACCCATCAAGAAGATGAAGTGTTTCGTCGATTCTTTGGATCGCATACGCATCCTTCTTCGTTCGGTTGTTTAATTTACAGAACTCCACACAGAATCTTATTGATCCGTCCTTTTTTACATACAATTACTACGTTAGAGGAGAAAATACTATGTGAATGTCGTATTGCTCCCATAGACATCATTTATTGTAAATTGTCTCGGACCTCATTGATGAGACCTGGTTGAATCCTTCTACATGGTTCCTTGAAAGGTCGCACATCTTCCAGCTTGATCTGGTGTTTGACACTGGGTGTGTTTCCATAATCTCGTGGACTTTGCGAAAATACCCATTTCCACTTGTAGAACAGATCTATAAAGAAAGATAAAAATATCGGAGAGGGAAAGCAGCATTCAAGGACGACAGTCGACCACAAAACAAAAAAACAAACACGCAAACAGACTATCGAGAAGGCAAAAGTAATAAAAAATGCAAACGACATCACAAACAAAAAAGGGTTGACAATAGGGCTACCGCCTTGGAACGGTCAGTGGCAACGAAGTCCACTGGGGGTTTAAACCGGTTCTAGGGTGCACCAAACCTCACACTTAACCTACTTCATCCCATTAAAACAGGACAGTGTAAATAAAGAAATCCCCGCCATGATCTAATCTCTAATCAACAAGGCAATATCAATAGGCAATATAAGTAAAACAAAAAAGACAAAAATATCGGACATGGAAAGCAGCATTCAAGGACGACAGTCAGCACACAACACAAAAACAAACAGACAAACGAGAAGGCAAAAGTAATAAAAAATGCAATCGACATCACAAACACAAAAGGGTTGACAATAAGGCGCCTTGGAACGGTCAGTGGCAACAAAGGCCACTGGGGGTTTAAATCGGTTCTAGGGTACACCAAACCTCACACTTGCCCTACTTCATCCCATTAAAACAGGACAGTGTAAATAAAGAACTTCCCGACATGATCTAATCTCTAACCAACAAGGCATCATCAATAGGCAATATAGGGTAAAACACAAATATGCTCGTGTAAATATAATACAAAAAAGGCAAAAGCCTTTAAAGCCACAATGAAGATACTCAATGACTTGGCAGAAGCCAGAGCAACAAGAGAATAAACCAGTAAGGGCACGACAACAAAGATCATAGACAAACATCAAACGCCACCGTCCCAATGGGCTTTAGGTAGGCGTCATCATAGGGTTCACAGCCTGTCCGGTCATCGTACAATTAAAGAGGAAAGCATAGTGGCGAACTGTAAAAGGGTCCACCACCAAGCATGCAGTACATTGCAAAATGATAGGGTCATAACCTCTTTCGACAGACTTTTTAACAAGTTTAACAAAGATAGTATGAAAGTGATCATGACCAAGACTCTTTCGAAGTTTATAAATCACATCACAAATATGCTCGTGTAAATATAATACAAAAAAAACGTTATTTGTGGTCATCACTACTGATATGTTTTAAATCTATTTTAACTTTTTCTAAGTTGGTCTTCTCATCTTCATGTGTAGTTGTATCCTTCTTCTGTAATGTTTCCGGGTCTTTAAATAAATCTGGAACCTAACTCCGTGCAGGTTAAATAATATTGACTTGGGTAGAACTTGATCGTCTTGGCCGACATATTAAAGATTTTTACAGGTACTTTAGGAGGAGATCCTTGGTTGTCTAATTTAAAAATTCGAGGAAAACTCCGATTCTACTTGAACCTAACTCTGATGATTCTGTGAATGGCGATTCATTGTTAGTTTTTTTCCAAACAAATCCAGATAGGGTTATTGTATCAAAAGGTCCCAATGCTATATCTCTCGTATTGGTAGATATGACGGCTTTCCTTGGAGAACCTTACTTGTTTAAAGTAGCCTCGTTGTTTTTGTCTTGTGTCTGTGCAAGTTCTTCTCTCACAGACTGTTTATCACCTATTCCTCTTCCTCTTCCGCCTCTATATTGTCCACCTCGAAAGAATCCTCTTCCCCTGGTATGTTCTCTTCGATCATTATTTTCTTGTAATCTTCTATCATCTCAGATTTTGGTTCAATCAGAGTTCTTATCATGTTCTTCGAGCCATCATCTTGAACATGTATTGCTGATTGTTGTATTTTGTTCGTAACAATTGACGCGTTCATCTCCTCTAAGCGAAGCCCCATTCAACAATTCACTGAATGCTATGTTGTTTAACCATGATGAAGTGCTATAGGAAACTATCTTTACTAGCAATATTTCCAAAGGCATTTCTTTTTTATTTGAGAATTTCGTCAACTGTGGCCGATGGTCCTAAATGAAGCATGATCCTTTCACTATGTCCTTTCAAAGCTTTTCGAATAGATCTGATTACAAGATGGTCAGAAGAAAAAGCTTTCACACTGTCCACTTCCCATGTCCATTCCTCAAATGCAGCTTTATTTCTTGGTCTGGGTTCCATTCTAGAAAAGTATATAAGGTTTAATTCTTAAACTTATAGATACACGAATTAACTTTTATAACGCTAACCCCTCTTTACTTCCTCCGAGACATGGGTTTTCCTTTCGTAATTTAAAATCGGGAATTCAGGAATTTCATAATACATTTGTTTTAGTTCCTGCAGATAAAGCAGCTAATAATGTAATTATTGTTTGACGCCTACATTACGTCGATGTTTTATCTCTGGAACTCGGCAGAACCAATTCGTATACTCCAGTTTATTCTACTGAGGATGATGTTGTTTCCGCACATATCACTCGGTGCATTACTTTTAAGGCTGGTGTAAACGATACGCAAAATAAACTGCCTACTATGTACTAGATTTCTAGTGCCTGTACCACAACAAACTATCTCCAAACTTTTAACTTCTTGTCTTACTGCCGTTAAACATCACGTTAAACTATATTGTGCTAAAACTTATGAAAACTCTGGGATTAATTTATTTTGGTCTATACAAAATTCAGGAGACGTTCTTGATTTTTGTGATAAAACTGATGAAAACTCTGGGATTAATTTATTTTGGTCTATACAAAATTCAGGAGACGTTCTTAATAAACTTTTCAATAAACGTTAAGTTTCATCAATAAGCACGTATGACTTCATCAATAAGCACGTATGACTCAAAGGATCACCTGTATCAGTATTTATTCTCTACACTATGTACAACCTTACCACATCACCTTATTAAAGACAAGCTAATTTCTCTTATTCAAAAAACATTCGCTAGAGAAATACTACATTTTTGGCATGTAATAATATTAAAGCGTTTTTTTACTAACGGCAGTTTAGACAATTATACTATGTGGACTTGCTATGAAGTTTGTGAAGCACTCATCTTCCTATTAGATAATATTTTCGTCAGGTATGAAACCACCGTTTATAGACAAATTGTTGGTATCCCTATGGGTACGAACTGTGCACCACTTGTCGCAGATTTGTTTTTATTTTGCTATGAAAGAGATTTCATGTTGAGTCTTTCACCAGATACCCAGGCAGATGTTATTGAAGCCTTTAATGACACCTCTCGGTATCTGGATGACATATTGATCATTGACAACCCTTTCGTTCCAACTATGGTTAATAATATTTATCCTAAAGAATTTCAGCTTAACAAATCTAATATATCTGACAATAACGCTTCTTTTCTTGATTTAGATCTCTCGGTTGATAATGGTGAAATAATTAGCAAAATCTATGACAAGAGAGATGATTTTAATTTTGACATTGTTAATTATCCCCACATGGATGGGGATATTTCCCGAGCAACTTCTTATGGGGTCTATGTGTCTCAACTTATTCGTTTTTCAAGAGCTTGTACTCGAGTCGAGGACTTTAATATTCGTAATCTTTATATAACTAAAAACCTACTCAATCAGGGTTACTGTTACCATAAACTTCGTAAAACCTTTGCAAAATGTTATTATCGTAACCCTGATCTTCTTTCCAAATATAAAAATAATTTAAGGAATCTTCTGCAAAGGACTATCACAACCTGACTTCTATGGTGATGTGGTTTATAAACTTCGTAAGATTCTTGGTCATGATCACTTTCATACTATCTTTGTTTAACTTGTTAAAAAGTTTATCAAAAGAGGTTATGACCCTATCATTTTGCAACGTACTGCATGCTTGGAGGTGGACCCTTTTACAGTTCGCCACTATGCTTTCCTCTTTAATTGTACGTTGACCGGACAGGCTGTGGACCCTGATGACGCCTACCTAAAGCCCATTGGGACGGTGGCGTTTGATGTTTGTATATGATCTTTCTTGTCGTGCACTTAATGGTTTATTCTCTTGTTGCTCTGGCTTCTGCCAAGTCAATGAGTACCTTCATTGTGGCTTTCTAGGCTATTGTTTTTCTGTGTTATATTTACACGAGCATATTTGTGTTTTACTTATATTGCCTATTGATGCTGCCTTGTTGGTTAGAGATTAGGCCATGGCGGGGATTTTTTGATTTACACTGTCCTGTTTTAATGGGATGACAGTAGGGTAAGTGTGAGGTTTTGTGCACCCTAGAACCGGTTCAAACCCCCAGTGACCTACTTTGCCACTGACCGTTCCAAGGCGGTAGCCCTGTTGTCAACCTTTTTGTGTTTGTGATGTCGTTTGCATTTTTTATTACTTTTGCCTGCTTGTTTGTCTGCTTGCATGTTTGTTTCTGTGTTTTATGGTTGACTGTCCTCCTTGAATGCTACTTTCCCTGTCCGATCTTTTATATTTCTTTACACTAGGGTTATCACTCCATCCTGTTTTCCCATCTGGTCTGTGACTTTTATCTACTTGCGGAAGTATCGACTATCCTCCTGTGATTGGTGACTAATATCTACTTGTGGTAGTATCTTACTATTTTCCTGCGATAGGTGACTAATATCTGCCTGTGGTAGTATCATGCAATCCCTATTTTCTCCCGTGATCTGTGACTATCCAGTTGTGATAGTATCGTGTAGTCTCTTTTACTGTCTTTTGTATAAAATGCTCCTCTATCTGTTGCAAATATACTGCTGTGTTCAATATAAGTTCTAATGTCTTTTTCAAGTTTCAGTATTTTCTATTCTCAGTATGTTCTGTTCTCTCTCCTAAAAGTGTCATTCTCCTCATTGTAACGACTAACCTGATCTTCTAGTTTATCAGTCTCATCTCTCGTATCATGATTACCAAATGGCGTACTATAATGTGATTTCAGTTCATCTAAAGCTCTCATCATCCATTGTCTTTGTAACTTCTTCAGTTCCTGTTAAAGAACTGTATTCATTCTTTCTCTGATAACCTCTATCAGAGTTTAATCCATTTTTATTTTTTAAATGTTGTTCATTCCTGTGACTCATCACTTCACTCAGTGTATGTCTGTCCCTTTCTCTTCTTATTATTTTCCAAAATGGAGGATATCCCTATACTAATATCATAGTAGTCCAAAAGAGAACAGGTGTACTTGGTGAACGATACACATTGCAAATTAAAATGTAAAAAGTTTCAAAACAGTTTTCATAGTACAATGAAGACATCAGTTGTAGATAATATCTTTATATTCATGACTATATCTTTTAATAAAGTTGCCAGCTGCAATATACCACAGGATATATCCACACCAACTGTGGTTATTATCTATCCATTACAAATCAAAGATATCGCAGGAATAAGTGACTGGCAGACAGATGGACGGACTAACACTGTAAACACTATATATGCCACTATGTATACTCGTACATGTGCAACACGGTTGTGCGATGGCAAAAAAAACGTTTAAGGCGTTTACCTACAAGATTCACATTTAACACTTATTTACTTGCTAAATGCAAGAAGATTTTTGCAGAAGTTTTGTTTACACTGTCTTGTCTATTTGGGCGCTGAAGACAGGATAATAGCGAGGATTGTGCGCATATAAAATCGATTCAAGCTAACCAGTAGGCCTTATTGCCTACTGACCGTTCCAAGTCGGTAACCCTGTCTTCACCACCCTTTCTGTTGTTTTATGTCTCTTTCATTGTAGTTTCAAGTCCTTGTTTGCAGTACAGTGCGGACCTACGATGCCACCTACGTTCGGACGCTGTGGTTTATATAGTACCCTATATATCATTTTGTTTCGGTTTACTATTCTTTACCGTATATATATATATGTGTGTAATTGTTTGTTGGACTGGTGTTTTACGTCATTTTCAACACATATAGGTTATATATGATTTTTTCAAAATCTACCGCTTCAATGAAAATTTAGTTAACAGGATCTTTTAGTTACTGAGGCACTTGATTCGCTGTCAACCGATGCGACCCGTATCGGCGTTGTTAGAGTGTGTGCTGGTCTCCTACTCGGACGTGGCCCGACTTGTCAATTGAAAAAGTGTCGATTCTTATGGATGGTGGGAGATATACAGTACTGGTTCTACCCTTGAAAAATGGGGTGATCTGCCTCAGCCGACCGTCATATATGGCCTAATATGTCCTAAAATGACGTATAATACCATTCAAACAAAACAAAACTCCTCTTACAGCAAGACCATGCCAAATTAAGGTTGTCATCTGAGCCATTAAGAGTGATATTTGTATAAGTTGTTTAGCTTGTTTAACGATGTAAATAAAACATGTATATGCAGTTTGTGACTGTTTAACTGTGGTCTGATATTAAAAAAGAGTATGATAATGGACCTTTGGAAACGGCCGAAAACGACGTATACGAAATATTGCAGTTTCGGTTTGATTGTTCATGAGCCGTAGTGAAATATGCTAGCTACCGCTCACGCCCTCTAGCCCCGGGTTGAGCAGAACTCAATATTAATAAAATCAATGGTACACAATTTTAACCATCCCGAAGATGGCATGCATACCAATACTGGCTCGTTTGGAGGTAATATACACATTCAGTTCGATTCTAACAAAACATCGGGATTATTAATAAATAAAGTACCCAACTGCTTGGAAACGCATCTTATCATTTGATATAATGGGTACAGTATAATATAACAACCACAGTTTTAAAAAAACAAGATCACGGGTGAGGAGAAAAACAATATGACTTGAACCAGTACTATCTCATCTCAGAAACAGTTTACTGAAATGTTAATCGAATGATTACACATATATGAAAGGGAAACATGTCACTTTTACAGGGGCACGCCAATGCATTTAAAAAAAAACGTATCGATGATTTACAGAACATACGAATGACATTGTTGATAAAACTAAAGTTTACTTCCACTTCGATATTTAGTCCGCAATAATTTTAAAGCTGCCTTTACATACATAAATAAAAGGGGTTGCGGGTAAAGATTTGATGTTTAGATTTGTTCTTCGTTATTTTACCATATATTTTTAATACAATAATTATGCATTGTTCTCAATAATAAGGAATATTGGCAAACAATGTATTTTGAATTCTGTGAAAAAAAACACGTTTGTGAGATATTAGCATTATTTACATAGTCTTAATGTGTAATTAATATGCTGATATCGTTTGAGTTAGATGTATAAGTTACTTTTAAAACATCTTAATAGTTGTATAACTATAGTCTCTTGTAGTTCTAATTCTGGAATCTTTCTCCACCAATGGAAGCTAGGAAGTCGCCATATGACCTTAGCTGTTCATGCGACTATAAACTCCAATTCAATTCACTTCAATTGTAATTCAAATTAGAATGACATGGCTATCTATAGTGCTTACGATGTATTATTTATGTTTGTATTTATTGTAAACCATGATGAAACTTTAATAAAGAAATAATAGTATATAACCTGATCGGGTTTATTTTACAGTCATCAACATAGCGTTCATTGATTTATATGGAAAGGGTCTATTATATTGGGTTTCAAAACAAGTTATCTGATAGGTCACGTACGATGTAGGAAACTTAAATAGAGTTTATTCCATCGTATGATAAAATCAGCAAATTGAATTGAAATGAAGCTCTTTCACATTTATTCTACAATATTTGAACGGCCACTAATTACTTTTACATAAAATTCCTAGAACTGCATTAATCCATGCTCAAAGGATGAATTTACGCCCAAAACTTTAAAACCTGACATTGATTGAATAGCCCCTAATTTCTTAGAGAGACAATATGGCGGAATATATGGATGTGTTTCATACATTGGTCCAATGTAAATGCAACGGAGTCGATGAGCCCATTCTCCTTAGGAATTAGGGATTCATCTGGCTTGATTAAAACCGCGACCCGCGCTTATTCAACGATTGAATCTGACATTAGTAGAGAATTACACGTCTGAAATTCCTGTCAACCACGGTGCAGCGGGGTTGGCTTTGGCCCAAATGCTGCAGGTCGTGGACTCGATCCCCGACCGGGTCACACGAAATACTTAACTAGTAGCTCCATTGCTTGACGCTGATGATATAAGGGTTATGCTATGACTGGCCGGTCCGATGTCAGTTTAATGTGACTGGATAAGTCATGGCATGTGTCTACGGCGTGATCCATTTCCATATATATGTACTATTTATGCACACTGCATGTATTAATACATTCTTACATGTTGAAAATAATATTCTGATTAAGAAAGCATTGATGTCTTAAGATGTTACATCAGTATGTGTAACATCTCGTTGTGATATAATCACAACAAATTAGAAGTGAATATCAAATCCAATAGCTAATCTTAATCAGAAATCTTCATCATGCAAATATGTGTATTATTATATACACGGCTGTTCATTTGACGAACTAACATCACTAAATCTGAAATCCCAGAGCTAATAATAATCATAAATCTTTATCATGCTTAAAATTATGCAAATACCTGAATAATTATGCACACGGTTGTTCAGTTGACGAACTTAAATCATTACGTTGACTAGTTTAATCCCTATACGTGATATTGTTGATACACGTTTTACCCTATAGTTACTCTTCTATAGTACCATCACAGAAGAGACCGACTCACTCAGTAATTCTGGTCGTTAACAGCTGGTTCATAACATGAGAACGTGTGTCTTTATCAATTTCATAGCCACACTATTTTGGGTCTGGCATACTTAGCATGTTCTCTACAAATCAGTAACTGAATGAATGAATGATGTTTTACGGCACGTCGACACATACTTAAGTCATACTGTGCGCAAAAACCGACGAAAGTTAAAGAAATTAAGTAGTAATTAAAAATTAATGTAAATATATAAAGATAAAACTATTAAAAAATAAGGGATGATATGGTAGTAATATAAACTATATATGTAAATCAACGGGTATATAAACAAGTAAATATATATAAGAACACATTATAATGATTTATATAATCCGACTACCTTCAGGAAATCTAAAACAAGACTAAAATCTATAGTATCAAATAACTCTTGCATAGTATTAACAGTGTAGTACCTTTGACGCATAGGATCAAACAAAGTCTACACATTCCAACAATATGTGTTTGACCGTTAACGGTGCAAAGCGGGGTATACATTCTGGTAATTGCTTAGCTTGTAATAAATATGAATTAGTAAAACGTGTATGTACTATCCTGCACCGGGCTAGGACAATTTCTTCTCGACGAATGGGTCTACTAGAAGAACGCCATTCTCCAAGTAACGGTTTAATTGAATGGAGGTAATTGTTAACTGACAAATCCCAAGCGGCTTGCCAAGACTCCTGTTTTAATGGGATGACAGTAGGGTATGTGTGAGGTTTGGTGCACCCTAGAACCGGTTTAAACCCCCAGTGGCCTACTTTGCCACTGACCGTTCCAATGCGGTAGCCCTATTGTCAACCCTTTTGTGTTTGTGATGTCGTTTGTATTTATTATTACTTTTGCCTTCTTGTTTGTCTGTTTGCGTGTTTGTTTCCTTGTATTGTGGTTGACTGTCCTCCTTGAATGCTACTTTCCCTGTCCGATCTTTTTCTATTTCTTCTTACGAATAAATGTGTTAATACAACTTTTAAAATCAGTATAAGGTAATTTAGCATTAGATATATGTAAACTTAATGCTGCTTTATCGTTACCACGTATTCCTCCATGCCTTGGAAGCAAGCAGAAAATAATAACATTATCAACTATAAGAGAACATTTACAACTATAAGAGAATTGTACTTTTCTAAAAGCTGAAGCACAACTGGGTTGTCATGTTTAATATTGCTTGAAGAGATGAAAGGGAATCAGAGAATATTACAAAATGGTCATCATCAGATTCATGAAAATAATTTAAGGCAAGTTCAATTGCCTTAAGTTCAGCTGAAAAGATAGAGGCCTTGTCAGACAGGCGGCTCTTTATGCTGTGTTTGTGAACAACAGCTGCTGCAGCTACCTTATCTCCATTTTTAGAACCATCTGTGTATATATGTTGAAAGTTACTGTATTTCGATTTAATTTCATTAAATTTGCGTTAAAAGACAGTAGAGTATGTACTGGATTTGTTACTATTACAAAGATCAAAAATAATTGTTGGTGTTTCCAAAGTGCACGGTGGAATTTGTGGTACTTTGTACTTGGCAATCAAATTTAGGTCAATTTCAGTGTCTCTTAATTTTGGTTTAATACGAAGACCAAATGATCGAATGGCCTTCGGTTTTCGATCAAAAAGATGTTCATAACTAGGATCCAAAACATTATCGAAAGTTGGGTTTGAAGGGTTAGATTTTAATTTAATGGCATATTGAAGGGCTAATTTGTCCCGTCTATGAGACAGCGATGGTTCATTAGCTTCAACATATAGACTTTCGGCTGGTGATGTACGAAAGGCACCTTAGGCGAGTCGTAATCCTTGAATATGTATCGGATTGAGTATCTGCAAGTATGACTTGCGCGCCGATCCATATACTATTGAGCCATAGTCCAGCTTGGATCTGATAAGAGATCTATAAAGTTGTAAAAGTACTTTACGATCTGCTCCCCAATTAGTGATTGCAACAACCTTAAGTATATTTAAGGTGTGGTATAAACGTTAATTTACGGTCGAAAATAAGACCAAGGAATTTTGTCTCAACCACTACTGGTATTGGTGACCCATCCAGTGTTAGATGAGGGTCTTCATGATGTTTACGTTGTTGACAAAAGTGCTAACAATTATTTTTAGATTTAGAAAATTAAAACCATTTTCATCCGACCAGGTCTGAAGTTTATTCAGACATTGTTGAAGTTGTCTCTCATTAGTGTTCATGTTTTTGCACGATAACATATAACAAAGTCGTCAACATATAGAGAGCAATCCACACCAGGATTGATGCATTTAACTATTCTGTTAATTTTTACATTAAAAAGGGTGACAGAGAGTTTGCTGCCCTGTGGCACACCCATCTCCTGTTCATGAATGTCAGAGAGGGATGAACCCATTCGGACACGAAACTGTCTATCCTCTAAGAAATTCTCTATAAAAATTGGTAATCGGCCTCTAAGACCAAGGTCATCAAGATCATTCATGATACCGTACTCTCATGCAGTATCATAAGCTTTCTCCAAGTCAAGAAATACAGCGACTAGATGTTCTTTCTTTACGAAAGCACATAAATGATCATGTTTATATACTATAACAAAAAAGCCTATACATCCACAAAGTAAGTACTCAATGAAATGACTTGGCAGAAGCCAGAGCAATAAGAGAATAAAACCGTTAAGGGTACCACAAGAAAAGATTAAATACAAACATCAAACGCTACCGTCCTATAAGGTTTTAGGTCATATGATCCACAATTTGTCCGGTCATCGCACATTCAAAGAGGAAAGCATAGTGGCAAACTGTAAATGGACCCACCTCTAAACATTCAGTGCGTTGCAAAATGATAGGGTCATAAACTCTTTTGATAAGGCCGAGAAATAAAATAATCGTGATTCAGGTTTCCTGCTAAACATATAGGGTAGGTAGGTTTTCTTTGTTTGTTTTTTTCTTGTTTTTTTTTGTAGAAATTACAACCAGAAAACATTATTCTAATCTCTGACTTTGAGGGCCTTAAGGATGTATATATTAATAAATATATTTAAAATTGTTCCAAAATTAACTTTGAACTCATCACATGAAGATGAGAAAGAAACGTCACAGAGCAGAACAAATATGCATTTGTTTGGAATATTATTTCAATAAAACATGCAACGTACATAAAAGTACACACAGCTCTCTATGTTGCTATTCTAAAACGGGACGTATTAAATATGATAAACAAGTGGTTGAAGCACATTAATTTTATTCGTCATAAAAATTATTTCTATTATAAAACAAATAAAACAATGACACATGATTCTTTTTGTTCGTAATAACATGATATTAAACATAATAACCTGACAACACTAAATATAAATTTCCATAAATCAGGATTTCACTGAGGGCCACCACGGAGTTGCATAGAATGCTATTTTTAATAGAGGAACTTTCGAGACAAGAAAGCAGAAAATCATAAACATTGTAAAACATACAATGAAATAAAATTACTTTTTTTTTTTTTACTTTTAATATTTCAGTTTTATAAACATTCGTCGTGTGAGCTGAAGAATAAAAAAAAAGTATGATAATGAACCTTTGGAAACGCCCGAGCACGACACAAAGAAAATATTGCAGTCTCGGTTTGATTGAAACTTTTCATGAGCGGTAGTTTAATATGCTAGCTACCGCTCACGCCTTCTAGCCCCGGGTTGAGCAGAACTCAATATTCATATAATCCATAGTACACAATTTAAACCATCCCGAAGATGGCATGCATACGGCGGTGGACATGGAGTCATATGCTTCCCCATGTCGTACGGCGTATGGTCCCAGTATCTAATAAAATTAAATGCCCCGAAGAGCGAAATAAACATAATGGAATTTAGTTGGGAGCAGCGGTTATGAAGCCTGCGTATCACAAGTAACAGCCAAAATACTAAATTAAAAAGCAGGCAACATATCCGATAAGTGGTTAAGCAATACCAAGAGCCTTTTATCTGCCGGAGTAGTGGAACCACCGAATCAAAAATTAAGTAAGAAAACAAAAGAAATTGAAAATGTACCACCGATAACTAAATATAAGTATCGGGCTCAGCGATCTCCAAAGATCGAATGAATAACAGTACTAATTGCAAGCTCGGGGAGACGTTTTACTGCCGCCACACTGCACAAGCAACGCCACTATGCTATAAAAAAAAGTATGATAATTGACGTTTGGAAACGGCCGAGCACGACACAAACGAAATATTGCAGTCTCGGTTTGATTGAAACTGTTCATGAGCGGTAGTGTAATATGCTAGCTACCGCTCACGCCCTCTAGCCCCGGGTTGAGCAGAACTCAATATTCATAAAATCAGTAGTACACAATTTAAACCATCCCGAAGATGGTATGCATACGGCGGTGGACATGGAGTCATATGCTTCCCCATGTCGTACGGCGTATGGTCCCAGAATCTAATAAAATTAAATGCCCCGAAGAGCGAAATAAACATAATGGAATTTAGTTGGGAGGATTGGTTATGAAGCCTGCGTATCACAAGTAACAGCCAAAAGACTAAATTAAAAAGAAGACAACATTTCCTATAAGTGGTTAAGCAATACCCAGAGCCTTTTATCGGCCGGAGTAGTGGAACCATCGAATCAAAAATTAGGTAAGAAAACAAAAGAAATTGAAAATGTACCACCGATAACTAAATATAAGTATCGGGCTCAGCGATCTCCAAAGATCGAATGAATAACAGTACTGATTGCAAGCGCGGGGAGACGTTTTACTGCCGCCACACTGCACAAGCAACGCCACTGTGCTATAAAAAAAGTATGATAATGGACCTTTGGAAACGGCCGAGCACGACACAAACGAACTATTGCAGTCTCGGTTTGATTGAAACTGTTAAAGTTGACTTCTTTATTGTGTTGCTAGGAAAAATACATACAGAACCGGTTGCAGTCATAGTGTAGCCTTTATATGAAGGATGAACCTCCCCGATAATATTGGCCACCTGTTGTTTTTTCCAGCGTCGTGACCCCCCCTGTCCCCCCCCCCCCCCCCCACACACACACACACCCTACACATTCACAGATAAATCCAGTTCAGACTATATTCTGTCTATACATTTAGGAGTTCCTATTAGTTAAATGGCGGGAGGGAATATAAACCTTAGAACTAAACACTCACATACATAAACTCAGATGTTTTATCTGCCATGGCTTTTATTATGCTTTCATCAACAGCACCAAGTTTAGACTCGTGTCTAACGGTTGAGGAGTACATTCTTTAAATAAACTATTTCGTTCGATTATTTTACGTTGATAACTACTTATCTGTTTTGGTTTTATATAATAAAGACAAATCAATGACAATCAATATTCGATCTTTTCCGACGTCGCTCCATTACAGTTTACATAACGTGTATAGCTAAAAATGCTGAATCAGGTGGCACAGTAACTAGCAAGAACCGGTTTACCAATATATTTTTTTCATTGAAACTGTACATTTTGAAAAACTTTGTTAGCTTTAGCGTAGATAGTTGTTACCTTTAACATGCAAAATTGTTACCTTTAACGTTGGCGTTGTTATCTTTAGCGGAAGAGGTGATGGTTACCTTTAGCGGAAGTTGTTACGTTAGCGTTGGAAATGGTTACCTTTAGCGGCGGTTGTTACCTTTAGCGGAAGTGTTACCTTTAGCGTTGTAACAACTAGTGTAGAAATTAAAAAAGAAAAGTCAGATTCCACCTCATCCATAAACTTTAAGTTTTATAAATCACTGTTTTCGACTAAAGTAAACTTTGGAGTAAAAAAGTGGAAATGGACTCGAAAGATGTTTCTTGTGCTACGTTACACGTCAAAAGATTTTAGCGTAAAAGGTACAGTTTCTTCATTCCAAAAATCAGATTTATATTCAACTTTGGAAGGTGTAACTTTAAATCGTCCTTGACGTTTTCCGATATATGGAAATACATAAATAATCATCTATATTTCTGTGACCTACTCGACGGAACAGAAAAATACAATTATAGTACAAGAAAAAAATATTTCAACCAGAAAATGTTGCTCGATTCATTTAACACGAGCACCATCTTAAGATATGGGATTATATAAACATATCTTAGGCATTAATAACACCCCATATCTTAATTTGGTGCTCTGGTGGTTACAAAGATGTCTGAAGTAATCTGTTATTTTTCTTCAAAATCATAATTAACTCTGAAGTGATTATACATTCAAGAGATCAGCTTCTTGATTATGTAGCCATCCATTCTTTGTGTTACATTGAATATGGCTGGCTACTTTTAACATACGAAGTAAGTAAATACTGTAACGATGCTCTAAGAAAGTTCCAAGATATGGGGAGTTTATATATATATATTTATATATATACTTATATATATACTTGTGGGGTGTTCAAACAATGTAAGGTGTTTATAACACCCACAGTCTTACGATGGTGCTCTGATGGTCACACGCGGTGTCTGAAGTAATCTTCTTTTTTTCCCTTCAAAATCATGATTAACTCTGAAGTGAGAATACATTCAAGATATCCACTTCTTGATTATAGTTTATGGTGTAAGAACCTCAAATGTTAAAATTACCGTAAATGTAAAAAAAATCTCAAATGTAAAAACGTCTAACGCTAAATTTAAAAAATGACACAAACGTAAAAAATACTTGGTCATAAATGTAAAATCTGGGCACCCTAAATGTAAAACACAAAAGACGCTAAATGTAAACAAAAATCTTTACCCTCAAATGTAAAAAATTGAAAAATGAAAATTGGAGCTCTATGAGTGAAGGATGTATATACCTTTTATTGAGTGACACATGGTACTCCATATTTGCTTTACTTCATTTAGCTGACATGAGTTAAAGGCGAGGTACTGTAATCAGATTTTGCCCGTCGCTATTTCGTCCGTCTGTCTGTTGGAATGGCGACGGGTTGTCTGAAGTCTGATTACATTCCGTCCGTCTGTCTGTTCCCCCCAGTCGATGGTGGGGTGATAAGAATCAACCGATTACTTGTTACTTAGCAGAGGGGTAGAACACCCCCCCCCCACCCCTATACCCCGAAAAGTAACCCACCTGTTGACCGTCGGTGGCGACCCGTGTCGTTGGAGAAGGGAGTCCTGGTGGTTGAGTGGCGTGGAGATCTGGTAGTTATCTCCACGTTGCAACACACCACTTTGGTCCGGACTTCAACTAGACGGGCGGTAAGCGATCCTACCTTATTGTTCAGACAGTACTTGTACACTGTATCTTACTTCCTTTTATATTGTTCTACTTTAAACATTATATATACAGGGTCTTTTATGACGGTGGCCCAAGGGTTAATCATGTATTTCCAAACGCTATATGGCTATACTCATGCCACTTTTTAGGCGGAACATAGGTGCGGCTCTTTGACTTTTTAGTTAAGGGGTTATGTCCGCTGGGTGGTATTGGGAGTCTGATGCGTTAGCTTTATATGAGTATACCTTCTACGTATTCTTGGCATTTTGACTGTTTGATATCCACAGCAATTGTCCCCTTGTTGGACTCCGAGGTGGGTGAGAAGCGTAGAAGATGATTTTTTAACGCCCATCATGGCATCACAAAACGCACAAAATACTAACAAACGGAAAAAAACAGAAAATGAGTCTGATACTGAGGAACCAGTGATCAACCAGTCCTTTCCTCGTTTTCTCATCATCAAATCGGAAGACGTGGAAAGGCCTGTTACAGATATGTCACCTTTTGTCATCCAGAAAACTATCCAATCCATCGCTGGACATGTCAAACAAATCAAAAAATTAAAAAACAAAACTCTACTTATTGAAACTGAAAAAAAATCTCACTCTGACAATTTATTAGCAATTAAGGTAGCTGGCGGTGTTACTCGGGAATAATCAAAATCGCGTATATTGTGACAATGTTTTACCTGTATGTAGGTTATTGTTTCTGCTTTTCATCAGTACTAATTTTAAACTATTTAAAATAAACATCGGATTCCTAAATAGCGCCCTCTGGTGGTGCCTATTTTTACGACGAATTTTACCGTTTTCGTACGGGAAATGTATTAGACTTTAGTCAAAAGTTAAAAAAAATCACATCACTTGGAAGCACAATGATTTATAAACGTAATGCACGTAATATATTTAAAAAACAGCTATATCTCTTTATCGTGTGTGCATTTCTTTACGTAAGGGGTACAACGCAGCGACTACAAAATTGGGAGGATTTTTATATGTTATCGCGTTTTTACTTAAAAGTAAGCGTGGTGACATATATATTTTTCTATGCCATCACATTCGTTGAAATTCCCCGCTTTGATAAATGTAAAAATAAAGAGTGGTCGTCGAGTCAGATTTTTATCAAATAAACTTTTAAAGTTTATAGAAAGTATTAAAATTACGGGATATGCAACATAAGACTATAAACACACAAACACATCATTTTCATAACTAATGGTATTATGTCCAGATATATAATTTATAGACTGGAAATAAACAATCGATGTCTCTAGAAAGTATCCGTAAAATAGAAAGCGTCCGATTCATTAAATAGTTGTTATCGTTCATATACTGAAAGGGAAAAGAAACGCATACTCACAAAATTGCCTATACTACACACCTAATTTCACGTAATATCCCAGATGTTTTGTACAAATAGGGGCTACAGCTAATTACAGAAAGAACCACACTGCCATGTAGTTAACCTTTTAATCAACGTATACTTTGTTACAAAAAATGCATTCATGTTGAAGTTTCGCTTGAAAAAGTTTCAGAATTATGTTTAATGTTAATAGATTGCAACATTTAAAGCCTAAGTTTGCTTTCCTGCTTGAGCCAAATTCTATCGATAATGAAACTTTAAAAGGGTAACCATTGTTGTGTTCGGAGCTGTTTAAACTTTCTTTCCGAAAGGACAGGCCTAATGTCGCCCTGTACCATTCGGTAATAGCAGTAGCGTATTAAACGTACACTATATAGCGGAAATACCCATTAGGCCAGAGTTTTTTATAGTTAGTTTTACGGGAGATTTTGGAAAAAAATGCAGTAGGAGGAGGAAATAAAAATAAAAATGGGTCAAATGAGGAGTCGATAAAAAAATAAAAAAAATAGAAATTTGCAAAAAAAAAATATTCATAAAACAAATTTTTCTCGTAATATTAATATTAAATGTATTGCTTCATTTTTTATGTTGATTTTTTTTCAAGTTGTTTTGCATTTAAATGTAACCAACATCCACTTTATGTTAAAACTGCCTACATATTATCTCAAATTCACAAACCGTTCTTAAAAATATCTTCCACTCTGGAGAATTGGTTTGTTGACTGTCAAATTAGTATATTTTTGAGTATGTATTTTACAGAAATTATCACAAATTTGCTATTAAACACATTTAAACCGAAAGAAAATGTAATATATAAACTGGAAATTATTGAATGTTTATCTTTCATAGTTGCAAGAATAATAGACATATTTTTCCCTGAAATAGGTCAAGACTAAGAATATTCTCAAGAAAGATTTTTATGAAATCAATGCCTAGAAGAACGAAATAGGTATTGTGGTGTTCAATGGTATGCATTAAATTGTGTTTGTAAACATGTATGTTAAAGAGACTAAATTAACTCTTCCATTTCCGACCTTGCAAAGTAAATACTAAGTCATAATCCAAATTTTCAAAAAAAAATGTTTGCGATTTTACGTTATTGTGAAAATAAGTTTTAGGATAGGCACAATTTTTTTAAAAAAAAAAGATGAAGCAGATCGAACAGGAGGAAAAAATAAAATATAATTCACAATTTCGACTTTTATTTTTATTTCAGTTTTGCAAAATTTAGGGTAGGCTCTCCCGTAAAACTAAAAATAAAAAACTCTGGCCTTATGCGTGTCTTTTCCCTTTCAGTATATAATATTAGTTTCAGTGTATGCGTCTATGTCAGGCAGGATAGCTGTCTATTACTATTTGTAATGTGTTTCTCTTTGCAAAGATAGGAAATAAAGAGATATAAAAAACGAGACAAAAAAGTATTTTACAAAGAACACGGGACCGAAAATATATCGAGATAATAGGTAAAACTATATCGATATGAGTTTCAACTGTACATATACTGAAAGGAAAAAGAAACGCGACGGGAATTTCCGCTGTATATTGTATATACTTCACACTTAATTCCATATATATTCCAAGGAAAAAAAGTTGCAGTTAGTTAGAGAAAGAATTGAATTGAATTGGATTTTATAGTCGCACTAACAGCTAAGGTCATATGGCGATTTTCCAGCTTCCACTGGTGGAGGAAGACCCCAGGTGCCCCTCCGGTCAATTTTCGTGCACGGGCGGGCACCTGGGTAGAACCACCGACGTTCCGCAAGCCAGCTGGATAGCTTCCTCACATAAAGATTCCTAGGCCCCTGAGGGATCGAACCTACAGCGGTGAGGGGCAAGTGATTGCAAGTCAGGGACTCTAACCACTCGGCCACGGACGCCCCAGATAGAGAAAGAACACAGCTGTGATGTTGTAGACGTTTAAATCACAGTACACGTTGTAACAAGAAGTTCATAAATGTAGAAGTTCCTCTTTGAAAATTTGAGCCAGTTCAGTACTGTATTTAACGTAAAGTGTTTGCAAAATGTTGCATCCTAAGTTTGCTCACATGCTTGAGCCAAACGCGTACACTGTCAATAATGAAACTTTGCAGAAATACTATTTGCTGTGTTACGTGTTGTTTTAAAAAAAAAATCCGAAAGGAAAGATCTTACGTGGCCATGTTCCATTCGATTAACAGCAGCATATTGTATAGGAAATGCCCGTGTCGCGTTTCTTTTTTCTTTCAGTATATATCATCGTATTCATAAAACTAATCAATTCCGTTAACGTAACAAAAACACGTGTTTTAATTATTTTAAGCATACTTTTAAGCATACGTTTAAACTAGTAACCGCCTGCGAATATACACTTGTTTTTTTATTACGATTGATGAACCACTCAAAACAACTACAGCATAACAGCGTGTCTTAATATCAGAATGAAGTAATAAATAAATAAATACAAAAATACTTATTCACGAACATAGTATATATAATATATAGGCATTACCGATATAGATTTACACAATTATACAATTAACGTTGTATCCCGGATTCTGCGTGGAAACAATAGGAAAGAATATGTATCTCACTTTGCGAGTGACTGACGTCAACGTCATTTTAAAGAAAACTATAAAACGACGCCGTAATTTTAATACTTTCTATAATCTTTAAAAAAGAGTATGATAATGGACCTTTGGAAGATTGTTTGATAAAAATCTGACTCGACGACCCCTCTTTATTTTTACATTTATCAAAGCGGGGAATTTCAACGAATGTGATGGCATAGAAAAATATGTATGTCACCACGCTTACTTTTAAGTAAAAAAGCGATAACATGTGGTACCCCTTACGTAAAGATATAAACACACGATAAAGAGATATAGCTGTTTTTTTAATATATTACGTGCATTACGTTTATAAATCATTGTGCTTCCAAATGATGTGATTTTTTTTAACTTTTGACTAAATTCTAGTACATTTCCCGTACGAAAACGGTAAAATTCGTCGTAAAAATAGGCACCACCAGAGGGCGCTATTTAGGAATCCGATGTTTATTTTAAGCAATTTAAAATTAGTACTGATGGAAAGCAGAAACAATAACCTACATACAGGGAAAACATTGTCACAATATACGCGATTTTGATTATTCCCGAGTAACACCGCCCGCTACCTTAAACAAATTTTAAACACCAAAGTCAAATGTTACGCTCACACCTCTATGAACATCTCCAAAGGCGTCATCAGGTGCCCGGATCCCTCCGGAGTACCTGAAGAAGAAATTATTAACGAGCTTGCGCCACAGTTGGTAACTGCGGCTCGCCGAATAACCATAAAGAGGAATGATAAAATTATCAGTACAAATACTATCATCCTCACATTTGCAACACTCGTCTTACAAAGAACAATAAAGGTGGCATAACTGCAATTGCATGTTGACGCCTACGTTCCAACCCGTTACGTTGCTACAACTGCCAAGCCTTTGGGCACCACAACTCCAGGTGTACTAAAGAAGAACGTTGTGGTAAATGTGGCGAGTCTGCATTCAAGCATAACGAATCAGATTGTCCTAACGACCTCAAATGTACCAACTGCGGTCTAGGACATCACGCCAATTTAAAAATTCTGTGAAATATTTTAAAAAGAAAAAGAAATCATTAAATACACAAAACATTCCCTTTCCAGAAGCAAGAAAATTGATTGAAGATAAATATAAAATTTCAAGTCCGACCTCTTATGCATCTATTCTCAAAACAACAGCAACACACACAGAATGCAGGGATGCAAGTACGCAATACGAACCACAGTCAGAAAATCGAAATACAAAGAATACTTCCTCGGTATCAAATCCAAACAAAAGTCAACAAATACAACTTAACAAACCAAAATTAAACTTTTCACCTAATCAAACTTTTTCATTTAAATCAAACACAAAATCGGCAAGCTCTGACAATGTCAAGAGCATGTCAAATTCTCAGAATTGGAAAGCGGGTTCTTCTAAGACTGTGAAGTCTAGTAGTTCCCCAGTCGTGAAGCCTAATACTTTCTCGGTTGGAAGGCCTAGTGCTGCTCTCCAACTAAGGAAGTTGAAAAGCCTAGTGCTTCTCCAACTAGGGAGCACAAGGAGCAACCAAAGGTGTCTAACGGCCTTATTGAGCTGCATAACAAATTCGAACAGCTGATGGACATTTCAGAGCCAGCAGCAGCACTGCCACTTCCATCCTCTCATGAAAAGTTAGTTGAGGTCCCACTTCAGCTGACTTCTTCCAGGGAGGAGGATTCATCAGTGGAGATGTCGCTGCTTGAGTCTCCTAAGACCTCTCCTAAATATAAGGCCAAAAATAAAAATAAAATTAAACATCGCCTTAGCGCTAAATAATGGGTAAAACTAATAAGATCATTCAATGGAATTGTCGAGGTTTGAAACCAAATGTTGATGAAATCAGCTTAATTTTAAATGAACACAACCCTATTGCCTTTTGTCTTCAAGAAACATTCGTTAATCGAAACATTCCCCACAGACCTGTTGCGTTGAAAACAAATTTGCAAGCTATTGCGGTCAGTGTTACTATGCACAGAGTCATAACAATATGTTCCTTATATTTACCACCTAGTTCTTCACTAGACCCTAAAGATCTAAATCAGATAGTTGCACAATTGCCATAACCTTTTATACTCTTGGGCGATGTTAATGCACACAACTACATCTGGGGTTGTAAAGAAATAAACGATAAAGGCAAGAAAATTGAGGATTTTTTAGGCAAAAACATGTTGTGTCTTTTTAATAATAAGTCACATACTTATTTACATCCTGTTACAGGCTCTCATTCTTCCATTGATTTAACAATATGCGATCCAACGCTTTTGATGGATTTTTCGTGGAGTGTTGGAGACGACCTCTGTGGAAGTGACCACTTCCCCATATTTCTTGAAAATATGGGCCCTCCACTTCTCGAAAAAACGCAACGATGGAAACTTCACAAGGCTGATTGGACTACGTTTCAATCTCTTTGCGAGGAACAATTAAAGCCTTCCGTTTTCGTGGATGTGCTCTTTTTACCAAAACTCTTCACGATATAGCTGATCAAGCTATTCCAAAAACCTCGGCAAATCCTAAAATCCCACATAAACCAAGGTACGACGATGACTGCAAAAAGGCAGTCAACGATCGTAAAGCTGCATTAAATAATTTTAACTTGCGGCCAACTCAAACAAATTTAGATAACTTTAGAGTTTTTCGTGCGAAAGCCCGCCAAACTATTAAGGATAGCATAAGGAAGCAGTCTTGATATTTTCCTACATCTTTCAAATATCGCAACCACGCTGACAACGAAAAGTAGTACGTCATCTTTCGGCAACGTCAAAAAAAAAAATGTCCGCCATTTTGAATTTTTTAAAACACATAATTTGGAAAATTGTGACAATTTTTAATCATGAAATTTCATTTCCGCTTTAAGTTTCGTGATTTTCGGCTGTACCGACTTTATTTAGAAGCTTTTCTGCGTGATAAATGAAGACCCGCCTTGTAAAATGTCGAAGCGAGGGGCGATAACTCTAAAATATGCCATTTTTAGAATACGTTTAAAATGACAACAACCGTGTGTTTTTTGTTAAATAAAATACGAGGAGATACTTGAATTTTTGTTTTAGCTCACATATTACATGAATTTTGCTGCATGTCACGAAAAGCATGTTATTTCTTTATCAAAAGTACACGAAAATACGAATTGTTTGACTCAACTGTAATTTTGACTCGACTGTCCTCGCGAGAACTGCAGGCGCGTATTCGATGGAGCGGGTAGTATTGGGCACACACTCATATGCGGAAAGTGTACGTAACAATCGCTACTGTTCAAGATGGGAGTTGGGATGGAGAGAAGGAGGGGGAGGGCATATGAGCTGAGATTTAAAAGGATGCGCCCCATCCCCATCCCACCCCACTTAAAATCATGAAAGTCTGTTTTTGAAAGCTCTTGCAAGCATACATTCTTAAACATATTCAGATAATATATTTGTTGCTGTGTTTTTGACTAGACTGTCCAGTGTCTAATTGTCATCCGCAACTTGGCGCAGTCAGTAGCGCAGCGGATTTGTAACCGGATGTGCTGCCACTGAGTTTTGTCTGTGTGTTCTTGGGCAAGACACTTTCCCTTAGCCTCGTCCGTCGGATGGGACGCAAACCGGGTGGTCCCGCGTATAGGTCTATCATCCGGGCATGTTAAAAACCATAGGAATCTATTCGATAATAAGAGTAGGGCACGGTTCCCGGATTCCTATGTATCCTTCCCCTCTCTCTGGGGCGGCTCTAAATAACCTGTACTGTGTTGATGAGCCGTTAAATATTCAATTCATTTCATCCGCAACTGCACTCAGCACTGTCATATCTACTGTAGCTGTCCCATGCTAGTATCATGAATCAACCGTGGAATATATCACCCACACATAAAAGGGTTTGAGGGCCCCATCTTACTTGTATTAGTTTAAATATAGACCATTTGTCGGTTGAAACCTAAGATGATTTTTTTATCAGACAGAAACACTGTCGTCATACTTATACTGATAGCATCGAAGGAAAGTAAAGAAGGCCATTTTTTTTACTTTATATTTTTAAAGTTGTGTTTTATGTCATTATAGCACATTTTAGGCCATATTTCTTGGGTAGAACCAGTACTGTGTAAGAATCGACGCTTTCTCACCTACAAGTTGAGCTCCCAGTGGGAATTGAACCCGCAGCGCTGAGAGGTGAAAATGAGAATGTATACACATATAAAAAAGGCAAACCGAACATCTCCATAACTCAATATGTCCATGGGACTTGAGATGACCGCACTGAAAACAATCCGTGGAAAATTGTACAATGCAAGAATATTTATTCATAAATAAATTTTATTTTGATGCAAAATCGATATGCTCCTCTAGACATCATAGATAATGATCATGTAAAGTTTCGAAAAGATTGGTTTAAAACTGTGGAAGTATATGCACTGATAACTAACACCATATGCCGCCTCGCCATTCGATAAACAATAAACATTTAAGGTACATTAAGGCCTTAAATATTATATTTCATGACTAAGTAAAAAATATGTAACAAGTCAGATATCAAAATGAATTATTTATTTGATTTAAAACATTTTATTTCAAATATTTACATCAAAACATCCCAAATATAAAGGGTATTACATAACAAATTAAATTGCATCATACAATAATTGTTTTTATTTATTAAAGGGACACACAGCATTTATCAAGTATTTATCAAGCATTAAAATTTGCACCTCGATTGATTAATAAATAATTTATTTTCACTTTACACCCGCTTTCATATATTTAAATTATAAGTTATAACATTTTGGAGTTTAAAAAAAAAAGATTGCTGCATGTCCCTTTAATATGCGCACCTCTCAGCCTGTATTGTTTATATGGTGCAAGTTATTTTGAACATATGTGGGGTTATATATATACATGTATCTGTTTGTTGTTTTTTTGGTGAGGAAGACCACCCACTTTTCTTCTGGGTAGAACCAGTAATATACACCTCCTGCCATGTTATTCCACAAACTTTTATGTAATCCAATACAATTCAGAAAACATCATTTTAATCCAATAAAGAAATTGGGCACGGCCGGTCAGATTAACAGAAACACATTTATATTTTCTTATTAGCCCTTATTTTGAGCCACTCCAATGAACTGTCCAGTTAATGTCGCCATCGATCCACCTCTGTCAACAGTCAGACATGCATGTTGATATGATATTGTGCTGGCTGAACTGGTGATCCTCTTACTAGACATATTTTTCTTGAAGTTGATGATAGTACTGTCCGTATGAGGTATTGCTGATTCATGATTCATAAAAAATATATATATATTGTACACCATCGTGTTATAAATACTATTCTTGTTTGTTTAAGTTTTTCTGATTCTGTTGTTAATGTTGTAAAAAGTTATATATGACTACTTGTTTCAATAAAATCCTCCCATATATATTGTGACTTCACTAACTATTTTGAGCTAACTCCCAGCATCTCAGGAATCCAGGCCCTGAAAAAAAAATGACATACATGATATTTTGTTTCAACATAAATAGGTAACAAGTTGTAGAATTGAAATATGTAAATGAATAGTGATTATAGAACTTATTTTACATGTACGATCAATTAAAAATAATCGTTTTCTGCTAAATCAACACATTACCGGTATACCTTATTTAGAGTCGCCCCACATGACACATAGGAATTCGAGAACCTGTCTTACTCTTACTAATGTATATATTTCTATGGTTGTTTATTGTGCTCGGTGGATAGACTCCCCAGTTTCAATCCCAATCCAACAAAAGAGGCTGAGGAACAAACAAGGCTGAGGGAAGATGTATTGCGCGAAAACACAGACGAAACTCAGCGGTGCATGTGTGACTTGAACCGGAAGCTCCAGATTGCTATCGTCCACCGTGCTATTGCTGGGCCATGCCAGCACATGTTAAGTCGTGGTCTTGGTTAAGTTTAATAATTTAGATGTAATACAAGGACCTTTTTATTTTGTTTGTTTAATTTTACATACGTACTAAGCACAATATGACCTATTTATGTGTCGATGTGCTGTAAAACACCATTTTTATTTTTAGTATAAAAAGTCTGAGACTAAATGCAGGACTGGTGCACAATGCCACATATTTTGCAAAGAACATACATTGATAAATTCATAGATTTTTTAAAGCTGCGCTTACCTACACACTGGCTTATACAAGGCTCTTGATGTAGTTATACTGTGAGACTGGGAAACTTGACTTGAATCTGGCTGTGGTAATACTGCACACTGCCTCTAGATAACTTAGCAGACCTGATATTGTTTCATTTGTATTTAATATTAATAACTCTGTCCAACTTTCTCAATGCTATCAATGTCAGCTTTCCATAATATTTTACTTAAAACACAACTGGAATTGAAAGTGCTTTCCAGAAGATGATACTGTCCATAATGTAAGTCACACACTCAGTCACATGTGGTATTCATGAACAAATAGTATTTTCAAGGCTTACATTTTCATCAATTATTCATCACTCATGTGTTCTAAACAAGAGGCCCAAGAGGGCCTGTGGACGCTCTACTGGCTAAAGATAAAGTTTATGCACAAGGGGCCATAACTCTTTCAAACATCGTTCAACCAGAACTTGGTGATGATATAGGCAACTAGGCTTGGTACTGATTGTCCCTGACAAGTTTCATTGAAATCCAGCCAGAGGTTCAGGAGAACTAGTCTGTACAAAGTTAGTGTATTAAACCTTTTAAGGGGCCATAACTCTGCCAAAATTCATTCAACCAGAACACGGCAATGATAGGTGCAACTAGGCTTGGTACTGATCATCCCCATCAAGATACGTTGAAATCCAGCAAGGAGTTCAGAACAGACTAATCTGGACGTTTCTCTATTAAAACATTTAAAGGGCCATAACTCTGACAAAAATCATTCAACCCGAATATGGCGATGATATGCACAACTAGGCTTGATACTGATCATCCTTGTCAAGTTTCGTTAAAATCCAGCAAGGGGTTCAGGAAAACTAGTCCGGAAAATGTTTGTGTATCAAAAACCTTTAAAGGGCCATAACTCCATCAAAAATCTGTTAACCGGAATGCGACGATGATATGCACAACTAAGCTTGGTGCTGATCATCCCTGTAAAGTTTCGTTGAAATGTGGGGAGACGTTCAGGAGAATAGTCCAGACAACGTTTGTGTATTAAAACCTTTAAAGGGCCATAACTCTGCAAAAAATCATTCAACCGGAACACGGCAAAGATTTGCACAACTAGACCTGTAACTGATCATCCCTAAAAAGTTTTGTTTAAATCCGGACAGGGGTTCAGGAAAACTAGTCAGGACAAAGTTTGTTTATTAAAACCTTTAAAGGGACATAACTCCGCCAAAATCATTCAACTGGAACACAGTGACGATATGTACAACTAGGCTTGGTACTGATCATCCCTGAAAAATGTCAATGAAATTTGGCCAAATGAAGGCCCTTTCTTCTTAATGAGGCCAAAATATAGCATATTTCAGAAAATGAAATCAAGGGCCATAACTCCGGTGTAAATTGTCAAATCTGGCTGGTTTTCAAACTTGTCGGAGCTTTCATTGATAGTAACAATCTGGTAAAGTTTGATAAAGATCTGACGAAAAATGAAGGTCCTATCTTCTCAACGAGGCAAAATATAGCCTTTTTTAACTAAATCAAGGGCCATAACTCCACTGTTACTAGTCCGATCTGACTGGTTTTCGAACTTATCCGAGCTTTCATTGATATTAACAAGATGGTAAAGTTTGGTAAAGATCGGATGAACAATGAAGCCCCTATCGTCTTAACGAGGCAAAATATAGCATTTTGAACTAAATCAAGGGCCATAACTCTGCTGTTACTAGTCCAATATGAATGGTTTACAAACTCGTCCGAGCTTTCATTGATATTAACAATCTGATAAAATTTGGTAAATATCGGATGAACAATGAAGCCCCTATCGTCTTAACGAGGCAAAATATAGCATTTTTAATTAAATCAAGGGCCATAACTCCGCGCTGTTACTGGTCCGATATGGCTGGTTTTCGAACTTGTTCGAGCTTTCAATGACATTAACAATGTGGTAAAGTTTGGTAAAGATAGGATGAAAAATGAAGGCCCTATCGTCTTAACGAGGCAAAATATAGCATTTTGAACTAAATCAAGAGCCATAACTCCGTCGATACTGGTCCGATCTGGCTGGTTTTCGAACATGTCCGAGCTTTCATTGATAGTAACAATCTGGTAAAGTTTGGTAAAGATCGAGTGAAAGATGAAGGCCCTATCGCTTAACGAGGCAACATTGAGCATTTTTAACTAAATCAAGGGCCATAACTCCGCCGATACTGGTTCAATCTGGCTGGTTTTCGAACTTGTCCGAGCTTTCATTGATATTAACAATCTGATAAAGTTTGGTAAAGATCAAATAATAAATGAAGGTGCTAGAGTGTTCACAAGGCTTAATATGGCGGTTTTCGAACTTGTTTGAGCTTACATTGATATAAAGACACTGGCAAAGTTAAGTAAAGATCCGATAAATATTGAAGGCCCTAGAGTGTTCACAAGGCGGAAAATAGCATTTTTCAGAAAAAACAAGGGCCATAACTCCGGTGTTACTGATCCGATTTAGCTGATTTTCGAACTTGTTTGATCTTTCATTTATATTAACAATCTGTGCAAGTTTGGTAAAGATCAAATAATAAATGAAGGTGTTAGAGTGTTCGCAAGGCAGAAAATGGCATTTTTCAGAAAAAAACAAGGGCCATAACTCTAGTGTTACTAAACCAATTCAGCTGATTTTAGAACTTGTTCAAGCTATACTTAGTATTAACAATATGTGCAAGTTTGGTAACGATCAAATAATAAATGAAGGTGCTAGAGCGTTCACAAGGCAGAAAATAGCATTTTCAGAAAAAACAAGGGCCACAACTCCGGTGTTATTAATCTGATTTGACTGGTTTTCGAACTTGTCCAAGTTTTTATTGATATTAACAATCTGTGCAAGTTTGGTAAAGATCAAATTATAAATAAAGGTGCTAGAGTGCTCACAAGGCTTAATATGGCATTTTTCAGCAAAACAAGGGCCATAACTCCGGTGAAATTATTCCAATCTGGCTGGTTTTCGAACTTGTCCGAGCTTTCATTGATATTAACAACCTGTTAAAGTTTGGTAAAGATCGGATGAAAAATAAAGGCCCGAGAGTTGTCACAAGACAAAAGTTAACAACGGACGACGGACGACGGACAGACGACGGACGACGGGCGACGGACGGACGACGGACAACTCGCCATCCCATAGGCTCTGCTGGCCTTTGGCCAGTAGAGCTAAAAATGATCAGAATTAAGTTAATATATATAATAATTATTATATATTAACTTAATTCTGATCATTTTTAGCTCTACTGGCCAAAGTAGACTTACTTGTTCCTCTACCGGTTACAAATCCGCTGCGCTACTGACTGCGCCAAGTTGCGGATGACAATTAGACACTGGACAGTCTAGTCAAAAACACAGCAACAAATATATTATCTGAATATGTTTAAGAATGTATGCTTGCAAGAGCTTTCAAAAACAGACTTTCATGATTTTAAGTGGGGTGGGATGGGGATGGGGCGCATCCTTTTAAATCTCAGCTCATATGCCCTCCCCCTCCTTCTCTCCATCCCAACTCCCATCTTGAACAGTAGCGATTGTTACGTACACTTTCCGCATATGAGTGTGTGCCCAATACTACCCGCTCCATCGAATACGCGCCTGCAGTTCTCGCGAGGACAGTCGAGTCAAAATTACAGTTGAGTCAAACAATTCGTATTTTCGTGTACTTTTGATAAAGAAATAACATGCTTTTCGTGACATGCATCAAAATTCATGTAATATGTGAGCTAAAACAACAATTCAAGTATCTCCTCGTATTTTATTTAACAAAAAACACACGGTTGTTGTCATTTTAAACGTATTCTAAAAATGGCATATTTTAGAGTTATCGCCCCTCGCTTCGACATTTTACAAGGCGGGTCTTCATTTATCACGCAGAAAAGCTTCTAAATAAAGTCGGTACAGCCGAAAATCACGAAACTTAAAGCGGAAATGAAATTTCATGATTAAAAATTGTCACAATTTTCCAAATTATGTGTTTTAAAAAATTCAAAATGGCGGACATTTTTTTTTTTTGACGTTGCCGAAAGATGACGTACTACTTTTCGTTGTCAGCGTGGTTGCGATATTTGAAAGATGTAGGAAAATATCAAGACTGCTTCCTTATGCTATCCTTAATAGTATGGCGGGCTTTCGCACGAAAAACTCTAAAGTTATCTAAATTTGTTTGAGTTGGCCGCAAGTTAAAATTATTTAATGCAGCTTTACGATCGTTGACTGCCTGCCTTTTTGCAGTCATCGTCGTACCTTGGTTTATGTGGGATTTTAGGATTTGCCGAGGTTTTTGGAATAGCTTGATCAGCTATATCGTGAAGAGTTTTGGTAAAAAGAGCACATCCACGAAAACGGAAGGCTTTAATTGTTCCTCGCAAAGAGATTGAAACGTAGTCCAATCAGCCTTGTGAAGTTTCCATCGTTGCGTTTTTTCGAGAAGTGGAGGGCCCATATTTTCAAGAAATATGGGGAAGTGGTCACTTCCACAGAGGTCGTCTCCAACACTCCACGAAAAATCCATCAAAAGCGTTGGATCGCATATTGTTAAATCAATGGAAGAATGAGAGCCTGTAACAGGATGTAAATAAGTATGTGACTTATTATTAAAAAGACACAACATGTTTTTGCCTAAAAAATCCTCAATTTTCTTGCCTTTATCGTTTATTTCTTTACAACCCCAGATGTAGTTGTGTGCATTAACATCGCCGAAGAGTATAAAAGGTTATGGCAATTGTGCAACTATCTGATTTAGATCTTTAGGGTCTAGTGAAGAACTAGGTGGTAAATATAAGGAACATATTGTTATGACTCTGTGCATAGTAACACTGACCGCAATAGCTTGCAAATTTGTTTTCAACGCCACAGGTCTGTGGGGAATGTTTCGATTAACGAATGTTTCTTGAAGACAAAAGGCAATAGGGTTGTGTTCATTTAAAATTAAGCTGATTTCATCAACATTTGGTTTCAAACCTCGACAATTCCATTGAATGATCTTATTAGTTTTACCCATTATTTAGCGCTAAGGCGATGTTTAATTTTATTTTTATTTTTGGCCTTAGATTTAGGAGAGGTCTTAGGAGACTCAAGCAGCGACATCTCCACTGATGAATCCTCCTCCCTGGAAGAAGTCAGCTGAAGTGGGACCTCAACTAACTTTTCATGAGAGGATGGAAGTGGCACTGCTGCTGCTGGCTCTGAAATGTCCATCAGCTGTTCGAATTTGTTATGCAGCTCAATAAGGCCGTTAAACACCTTTGGTTGCTCCTTGTGCTCCCTAGTTGGAGAAGCACTAGGCTTTTCAACTTCCTTAGTTGGAGAGCAGCACTAGGCCTTCCAACCGAGGAAGTATTAGGCTTCACGACTGGGGAACTACTAGACTTCACAGTCTTAGAAGAACCCGCTTTCCAATTCTGAGAATTGGACATGCTCTTGACATTGTCAGAGCTTGCCGATTTTGTGTTTGATTTAAATGAAAAAGTTTGATTAGGTGAAAAGTTTAATTTTGGTTTGTTAAGTTGTATTTGTTGACTTTTGTTTGGATTTGATACCGAGGAAGTATTCTTTGTATTTCGATTTTCTGACTGTGGTTCGTATTGCGTACTTGCATCCCTGCATTCTGTGTGTGTTGCTGTTGTTTTGAGAATAGATGCATAAGAGGTCGGACTTGAAATTTTATATTTATCTTCAATCAATTTTCTTGCTTCTGGAAAGGGAATGTTTTGTGTATTTAATGATTTCTTTTTCTTTTTAAAATATTTCACAGAATTTTTAAATTGGCGTGATGTCCTAGACCGCAGTTGGTAAATTTGAGGTCGTTAGGACAATCTGATTCGTTATGCTTGAATGCAGACTCGCCACATTTACCACAACGTTCTTCTTTAGTACACCTGGAGTTGTGGTGCCCAAAGGCTTGGCAGTTGTAGCAACGTAACGGGAAATGAAGGCCCTATCGTCTTAACGAGACAAAAGTTAACGACGGACGGACAACGGACGATGGACGGACGGACGACGGACAACTCGCCATCCCATAAGCCCTTGGCCAGTAGAGCTAAAAAAAGGATTTATCCACTCAATTGAATTGAATTGGATTGGATTTTATAGTCGCACCAACAGCTAAGGTCATATGGCGACTTTCCAGCTTCCACTGGTGGAGGAAGACCCCAGCTGCCCCTCCGGGCAATTTTCGTGCTTGCGGGGTGGGGGGGGGGGCACCTGGGTAGAACTACCGACGTTTCGCAAGCCAGCTGGATAGCTTCCTCACATAAAGATTCCTAGGCCCCTGAGGGATCGAACCTACAGCGGTAAGGGGCAAGTGATTGCAAGTCAGAGACTCTAACCACTCGGCCACAGACGCCCCTTTCTCCACTCAACATTTGTAATGTATTAATATAGATTAATCATACATGCATACTGTGTGAAGCCCTTTATTTAAAATATTGTTTACCTATATATATTACAGGTTACTATAGCTGTGGTAGAATACACAAAACAAGCTGTCTACCTGGGAATACTGGACCATGAACAAATGACATTTACACAAGCACCAATTGAAAAAATTGAAAAAAAAAATGTTTAAAGATAAATCCAGCACCTGTTACTCTGAACATAAAAGATGTCATTGAAATCTGATAACAAATTTTATTGAGAAGAAACATCAAAGAAAACTGATACTTTCAGACAGTCACTGGGAACTAATCACTGATGCTGTAAACAAATATGCCAAGAAAAAAAAGGTTGGATGAATATACATGTTGCAAGTAAACATACTATGATTAAATATTAAACTAAGATATTGGTGTTACATAATGTACCATATTAGTGTTTACTGTGAAGCTCTACAATGCTCACAGAGCTACAGATAAGCAGCATTTTTGCGTAAAATAAAATAAGAAGGGTGTTACAGTATCACTTATGTCGCATGCCATTTGCTCATTTAAAAGTTAGAGCTAGGTCATGTTGCATGTTAAAGTTGTATAAAAATGGGCAAAACAAATATTTATTAATAGTACGTAATGGATCAATACTGTTCACTGATGTTTAAAAAATCATTTAATTTTTTTCTTGTAAAATCAACTAAAATGCACTTAGCATAGTTCTGCGCTCGACCCTCGGTTTTTAAAAAGAGTGCGATGGAAGTTCAATCATTGAATAGGGACTTTTGCATATATTATTTTAATTTACCCAATTAAAATCCTAAAATATTAAATTTCAAAAACTAGATTAGTAAGTACATGATTAATCAAAAAGCTTATCTGTAGCTCTGGATAACATCTTTGTTACACAATACAATAAAGTCTACTAACTTGGAAAACTATAGTAAGTGACCTAGATAAATAAGACATACTTACATATCTAATATGAATCTGTGATAGGATCGTGTGATGAGTTGAAATTGGTCAATACCTCCCGTAAGAGCTTCACGCTGATGTATGACTGCCTTCATTGGTCGCCGGAAACACTTGATGAACCCGTTAGCAAATTTAAAACACAGAGACTTCTTTTAAAAAGCTTGTCCGTATAATTTACTGCAAAAAAACAACAACAACATTTCTTAATATTAATTGAAAGAAAAACAAAAAAAACATTTAGCAATATTAATTAAAACAGAGCCATGGGATTCATATATGTATATGCTATTTATGTTTTATACGGCGGTGTACCAGTTTAACCCGATTTTCACTCGATTCATTCCGGGTGACTGCGAGCGCATCCAATCGGCATTTGCCGTCTAGCCCTGATAAAATCATGTGACATGATTAGTCCGGCACATCCCGATCTCTCGGCATACCAATAAAGTGCACCCTAAAGAGGCCTGAATTAATTTACACTAGCCGGTCCAGAAATATGGGATTCCTAAAACATTTTAAAGGTTTACATGTTTGGTATCGGTCTAGAAATAAAATAAACTATATACGGCTTACCTGCCAAAGTTCTGACACTTCGATAACTTGAGATGTTCTCCTGGTTTTCGAACTGGTTTGACAGTACTCTGATGAAATATTGATATCTACAATATCGGTGATGCTGCAGCTTGTATGATTATTCAGTTTAGATTATTAGGTTATGTTTTGTTGATGTAGTTGTTTTTCATGTGTTAGTTAATTCTCATATTTCTATGGCAAGATGTTTTCACATTTAATCACTGTTTACCAATATCGCTAATTCAATTAGCGATATATAAGCGATATCGCTAATTTAATTACTGATATCAAAAAATCATTTTTCGATATCGCTAATTCCCTATTAGCGATATCGGTAATTCAATTCTTGATATCGCTAAATACCATATATTTTGATATCGAGAATTGAATTCTCGATATCGCTAATTTAATTTTTGATATCGCTAGTTCAGTTTATCAAAAAATGAATAAGCGATATCAGAAATTGAACAGCAATTATTGATATCAAGAATTCATTTTTTGATATCGCTTATTCAGTTTTTGATATCGCTAATAGAATTATTGTAAGAGTGAATATGGACTTCTCCCTTTTAAAAAAAATTGGCCCTGCTTCAAAAGGGTACCAGTCACGCGCGCAATTCAACATGACGGGGAACAGAAATATTAATGTCCCCTACTGACTGCGTTGTTTCGTCGCACACTTGGCTGAGTTGGCCTAACGGGATCCTTATATAGTTATAAGTTGATTCGTCAACTGTAGATCTTATCCTGTCTAAAATCTGTACCGAAGATTCAATAAGTCGAATAGCTTTGTCCCTCCTGTCTCTGTCGCTACCCCTGCGAAACTCTGTTCTTATACTCAAGAACAGTTCATGAACACTTCTAGAACATTAAGAACAGTTCCTGAACTGTTCTTGATTCATTGTTCTAGAACATATGTTCTTAATATGTTCTTTCTTGAACATTTTCAAGAACTATTGAAGATCATTTCAAGAACTTTAATTTTTCTTAAGATATTCTTGAAAGGTTCTTGAACAAGTTTAGAACAGTTCAAGAACCTTTAAATAGAGAAAATGTTCTAAAAATGTTCTTGAACAATTTGAAGAACAAATGAAGAACCGTTCAGGAACTTCAAGGGTTCTTAAACCGTTCTTAATTAGTTCTTAACTCTTAAGTGTTCTTAAACTTTAAGTGTTAAGCACTAATTAAGAACAGTTTAAACCCTTGAAGTTCCTAAACTGTTCTTCATTTGTTCTTGAAATTGTTTAAGAACAGTTTTAGAACATCTTCTCTATTTAAAGTTCTTCAAATGTTCTTTAAAATGTGAACTAAATTCCTTTAAGTAATAGATAGAGTATGGTTTCATTGAGTTGGTTCATTTAAACATCGAGATGGGCGTAGCCCATCGAGGTGTTTAAATTAACCAACGAGATGAAACCATACTCTATTTGTTTTGTAGCATGTTCATTTCAGCTCTATTTCAGTTATTCTAACAGTTATTCTCACTGTTATTCTCACAGTTATTCTGACAGGACTTATTTTGAATTAAACGATTTGCACATGTGTCTGAACAAAGAGAATTGTCTGTGACCATGCTACAAATAGGAAATGTAATTAAGATGTGCTTAAAATATCTACAAATATGTTATCTAAATAGGAATGTCGTTACAAATCGATTACAGCTGTGCAAATGTAAATATACATTAAATTAGTAAGCATTAGTCACAATATTAACCACCTAATAAACTATTGTGATCTTCCTTTATTAGTCACACTACTTACTGATACAGCGTTTGAAAAAGGCATTATTTTTGTAATGCTGACAGGCACAGGTATTAAACTGAAATATGAAATTTCTTTGTTTTAAGTAGCTTGAACACACTCCAAGTATACATAGATGGCTTTTGCTGGGACATGAAAACAATTATCCATAAACTTGGTATAAAAAGACATTTAGATTAGTATAAACTAATTGGGTCACCCTCGATAAATAAAGACTTTCAATTCAATTCAATTATTGTGTAGCACTTAAATTTTGTGTTGATTAAATTAAAGTTCAATAGTTTCAAATCTTTTGAGTATTTCCACAAAACAACATAATTTATTACACCATTTCCAGAACAGGTTTTTCCATAACAAACTGAATGTTTATGAATGTTGTTTAACGGCTCATCAACACAGTATTAGGTTAAAAGAAAAATTACAGTTCTTGAAATGTTCTTCAATAGTTCTTGAAAATGTTCAATGTTTAAGAACATATTAAGAACATGTTTCGCAGGTGTTCATCTTCATTAATTAAACAAATCTATACTACTATTAACAAACACATATATGATAATGACATTAATGCATGAACAGTTTAATATAATAACATTATCTGCAGTTTAAAAGCCCATGTCTTCATTTAAGTAGGTAAAGAATATATGACACCTGAGTGATTCTGACAAAATTGCAAATAAAATGCAGACGCCATTCTTTGCGGTAAAATGGCAGTCCAACTGAAGATTGTGCTTGCATCATTTAATGATTAAATGTAAGTGTTTTGTGATACTACTTTCATTACTTATTGTGTCAAAACATCTTATACATTTAATAGTTGTATTTGAAAGATGAAATTTCTAAATGTAGTCTTTAGAAACAGTATTTTAAAATGAAACCCCTATTGTCATGTGTTTTCGCGGATTGACTTTCTTTTTTTGTTGCTGACAGAAAAATGGTATTCAGCACTGCAGATATTATTTCATTTCAGTATCATATGTAACATTTCACCAAGTATGACCAGGCATTCTGAAGGTTCAATTAATGAATTGTTCTTTAACTGTTATGTAGGTTAAATTAGTGGCCAAGGGAGTTCTGGAACTGTGCAGGAACTGTTCTGGATAGATTGTTCAAGAACTATTCTTGAGCTGTGCTTCATCTGTTCTTGAGTTAGATGAGACAAAATTTCTTGAACTTATGTTCAAGAACAGTTCTAGAACTATCTTACTTGAACTGTTCAAGAACAGTTCCAGTATAGTTCTAGAAATGTTCTAGAACACTTCCAGTATAGATCGTTCTGGAACAGTTCTAGAACAGTTCCAGTACAGATAGTTCTAGAACTGTGCTTCATCTGTTTTTGAGCAGTTCTGGAACTGTGCATGAACGTTAAATGAGACAAAATTTCTAGTCTTGGGTTATGTTCAAGAACAGTTCCAGTACAGATAGTTCTAGAACTGTTCTAGAACAGTTCCAGTACAGATCGTTCTGTAACAGTTCTAGAACAGTTCCAGTACAGATAGTTCAAGAACTGTTCTTAAACATAAGTTCTAGAACTGTTCTTTAACATACGTTCTAGAAAATGTGTCTCATTTAACGTTCACGTACTGCTCTAGAACTGTACCAGAACAGATTAGGTACAGTTCAAGAACAGTTCTTGAACAATCTATCCAGAACAGTTCAAGAATTGTTCATGCACAGTTCTAGAAAATTTCGCAGGGGAATCTTCAACTGTTAACAACCTCTCAATTTCTACCAAGTTACTGTCTATCCTTGATAAAACTCTGGACATTTTGGAATGTTGAATTTTGGGATTAAAAATCTAAACTAGGGAGCGTTCATTGTGATTCTTGAAGTTGATGAATTACCGATATCAAGAAATGATTTTTTGATATCGGAAATTGAATTACCGATATCGCAAATTCGTTCAATTCTGGATATCGCTAATTCAATTATTGATATCGCTAATACAATTTTTGATATCAGTATTAGAATAAGTGATATCGCTAATTCAATTACCGATATCAAAAATTAAATTAGCGATATCCAGAAACGAAAAAATTAATTGTTGATATCTGAAATTGAATTTGCGATATCGCTTATATCGCTTATTGAATTATCGATATCAAAAATTGAATTAGCAATTATCTGTTATTGAATTAGCGATATCGGTTATTCAATTATCTGTAATTGAATTAGCGATATCGGTTATTCAATTTTTGATATCAAAAAATATCGCTAATTAATTTTTGATATCGCTAATTAATTTTTGATATCAGTAAATGAATTAGTGATATATCGCTAATTGAATAAGCGATATCGCTAAATAGTGATTAAATGTGAAAACGGCTTGCCATATATTTCGGTGTATGTAATGTTGACAATATCATGAAAATCGCACAAAAAGTAGAGTCAAGTTAGCATGACATATCACCTCTACATTTGAGTACGTGAAAGCCTCTGTGTTTATCCTTGATGCTCATGTTTATAAAAAAAAGCATTTGTAGTCATAGTTCTATAAAAGCTTTGTTTGTAGTGTACAGTTATGTATCTTATTTTGAGTTTGTCTGATTTCAAAACTCCAATTGGTAAAGTTAATTACGATTATGGTCATTTTCAGATATTGTAGTGACCTTTTGTATTTCTCACAGACCTAATAATAAATTTTATTATGAATATATATTTCTTGCATACCGGATAAGGCAATCCACGTTTTACATGGGGAATGGAAAGTCTTATTTTTATGGGTAAAGATAAAAGTCACGAAAGCACAAACATGCAAAACGTTAGTAGTTGGCAGCGTCTACGCGCAATATGTCTAAGATATGCAATAAAAAGAATCTATCACGGGTATTCGGTTCAGATAGGGAATTCAAACCCTCAGTATAAGTGTTTTAGAGCCTCGGTTCCAATTAAAAAACTCATACTTCGGATTGGAATTCCCTATCTTCACCGGATACCCATGAAAGATTCTTATAGTATGTATCACAATCTCCGAAATGTGTAACATTCTCAAATTATATTTAGTTAATTATACATGCTCATTTTATTGCTAACAGTTAGCAGTTGTACCCATGTATAATTATAAAATGTCACTGGTGAAATTATAAAATGTAATTTTCCAAAAACTCCATTTTTCCAGGGTCTCTGTGGCCGAGTAGTTAACTGGGGCAACTGTTTTTTGCTTGCAGATTCATATTCCTTTAACGTTATTATTTAGAATTACTGCTGATTACATTTTCTAGCTAAATAAATGATAGAACCATAACAACTGTTATTCTCACTCATTTATTTGACGTCTTCGGGTGTTTTTTTTACATACGGAAGTTTATAAAGGCACCAAAGTCGGAGGACGTCGTATATCATAAATCGTCTCGCCGTTCGTAGACGTGTATTAGTAATTTTATGCACTAAACAATTTGTGAATTTAACTCGGAACTCGTGAATATTATAGGAGTTTTTATCAGGGCATGTTTCTTATTTCATATTGTATTTATCAAATGACTTGGATACATATGATAAGAATTCCATTTTTAGTTACTTAAGATTTCCGCTGTATTTTGACATTGAGTGTAAGAAAATTGATAAATGCGAACCACAGGCGTGTATTTATCAATGTTCGACAAAAGCCAAAATTCATAACTTACTAAAGATGTAATTTTTGTTATCATGTAAACTGTTTTAAATAAAATAATTTACCTGAAAAGCAAAAGAAAAACAACAGCTCACGTCTTCTGCAGTCAAATACAAATAGAGGATTTTTTGTCAAGGGAAGTAACTTTGCCAAAAAGGTATATCTATATCTAATTATATTTGTTGATAATAAATGTAAACTCATTTCTATTGAAAATGTATTGCATTCCTAAATTGATAAGTATAAAACATAGTGTTTGTATATAACTAGTTTATATAGTTGATATATTACTATTTAAATCATCCAATAGCCATATGTACCCAACACGCAGTGTTTAGCTTGAAGAGAAATTTCTCTTGTAGCATTTTAGCTTGGAGAGAAATTTCTCTTGTAGTGTTTCAGCTTGAAGAGAAATTTCTCTTTTAGTGTTTTGGCTTCAAGAGAAATTTCACTTGTAGCATTTAGGCTTGAACAGAAATTTCTCCTGTAGTGTATTAGCTTGAAGAGAAAATTCTCTTGTAGCGTTTTAGCTTGAGGAGAACTTTCTCTTGTAGCATTTTAGCTTGAAGAGAAATTTCTCTTGTAGCGTTTTAGCTTGAGGAGTAATTTCTCTTATAGCATTTTAGCTTGAAGAGAAATTTCTCTTGTAGCGTTTTAGCTTGAGGAGTAATTTCTCTTATAGCATTTTAGCTTGAAGAGCAATTTCTCTTGTAGCGTTATAGCTTGAAGAGAAATTTCTCTTGTAGGGTTTTAGCTGTAAGGTTTTAGCTTGAAGAGAATTTTTTCTTGCAGCGTTTTAGCTTGAAGAGAAATTTCTCTTGTAGCGTTTTAACTTGAAGAAAATTTTCCCTTGTAGTGTTTTAGCTTGAAGAGAAATTTCTCTTGTAGGATATTAGCTTGAAGAGAAATTTCTCTTGTAGCGTTTTAGCTTGAAGAGAAATTTCTCTTGTAGGGTTTTAGCTGTAGCGTTTTAGCTTGAAGTTTCTCTTGTAGGGTTTTAGCTGTAGCGTTTTAGCTTGAAGAGAAATTTCTCTTGTAGCGTTTTAGCTTAAAGAGAAATTTCTCTTGTAGCATTTTAGCTTGAAGAAACATTTCTCTCGTAGGATATTAGCTTGAAGAGAATTTTCTCTCGTAGGATATTAGCTTGAAGAGAAATTTCTCTTGTAGCGTTTTAGCTTGAAGAACAATTTCTCTTGTAGGGTTTTAGTTGTAGGGTTTTAGCTTGAAGAGAAATTTCTCTTGTGGCATTTTAGCTTGAAGAGAAATTTCTCTTGTAGCGTTTTAGCCTGAAGAGAAATTTCTCTTGCAGTGTTTTTTGGCTGTAGGGTTTTAGCTTGAAGAGAAATTTCTCTTGTAGCGTTTTAGCTTGAAGATAAATTTCTCTTGTAGGGTTTTAGCTGTAGGGTTTTAGCTTGAAGAGAAATTTCTCTTGTAGGGTTTTAGCTGTAGGATTTTAGCTTGAAGAGAAATTTCTCTTGTAGTGTTTTAGCTTGAAGAGAAATTTCTCTTGTATGATATTAGCTTGAAGAGAAATTTCTCTTGTAGCGTTTTAGCTTGAAGAGAAATTTCTCTTGTAGAGTTTTAGCTGTAGGGTTTTAGGTTGAAGAGAAAGCATTTTAGCTTGAAGAGAAATTTCTCTTGTAGCGTTTTAGCTTGAAGAGAAATTTCTCTTGTAGCATTTTAGCTTGAAGAGAAATTTCTTTTATAGCGTTTTAGCTTGAAGAGAAATTTCTCTTGTAGCGTTTTAGCTTGAAGAGAAATTTCTCTTGTAGCGTTTTAGCTGTAGGGTTTTAGGTTGAAGAGAAAGCATTTTAGCTTGAAGAGAAATTTCTCTTGTAGTATTTTAGCTTGAAGAGAAATTTCTTTTATAGCGTTTTAGGCTTGAAGAGAAATTTCTCTTGTAGCGTTTTAGCTTGAAGAGAAATTTCTCTTATAGGGTTCTAGCTGTAGGGTTTTAGCTTGAAGAGAAATTTCTCTTGTAGGGTTTTAGCTGTAGGGTTTTAGCTTGAAGAGAAATCTTTCTTGTAGTGTTTTAACTTGAAGAGAAATTTCTCTTTTAGGATATTAGCTTGAAGAGAAATTTCTCTTGTAGCGTTTTAGCTTGAAGAGAAATTTCTCTTGTAGGGTTTTAGCTGTAGGGTTTTAGCTTGAAGAGAAATTTCTCTTGTAGCATTTTAGCTTGAAGAGAAATTTCTCTTGTAGCGTTTTAGCTTGAAGAGAAATTTCTCTTGTAGCGTTTTAGCTTGAAGAGAAATTTCTCTTGTAGCATTTTAGCTTGAAGAGAAATTTCTCTTGTAGCGTTTTAGCTTGAAGAGAAATTTCTCTTGTAGCATTTTAGCTTGAAGAGAAATTTATTTTGTAGCGTTTTAGGCTTGAAGAGAAATTTCTCTTGTAGGGTTTTAGCTGTAGGGTTTTAGCTTGAAGAGAAATTTCTCTTGTAGTGTTTTAGCTTGAAGAGAAATTTCTCTTGTAGGATATTAGCTTATAGAGAAATTTCTCTTGTAGCGTTTTAGCTTGAAGAGAAATTTCTCTTGTAGCGTTTTAGCTTGAAGACAAATTTCTCTTGTAGGGTTTTAACTGTAGGGTTTTAGCTTGAAGAGAAATTTTTCTTGTAGCATTTTAGCTTGAAGAGAAATTTCTCTTGTAGCGTTTTAGCTTGAAGAGAAATTTCTCTTTTAGCGTTTTAGCTTGAAGAGAAATTTCTTTTGTAGCGTTTAAGCTTGAAGAGAAATTTCTCTTGTAGAATTTTAGCTTGAAGAGAAATTTCTTTTGTAGCGTTTTAGGCTTGAAGAGAAATTTCTCTTGTACCATTTGAACTTAAATAGAAATTTCTCTTGTGCGATATACACTGAAGCGAAAATTCTCGGGTATAAATGACCTAGTTTCTACTTAAACTGCAATATAGGCCATTTGATAGGGTAAAGGAGACAACCCGGATTTTCTCCTTTTATTTTGGAGTGTGTTATATGAACCACCACCGTTTTACATGTTTCAACGTTAAACACTGGTCATACAGAAATTAAAAGTGTATTTACTTACATAGGCTACAGTACAGACAATGCCATGACCCATTTCAGGCATTTGCTGGTGTGTTCCACTTTTCAATTTGAATTCTCTACATTGTCTACTGTCATAGATCTATTTGTTTGTAGTTTGTAAATTACGCACTCATGCAAAACTTGGAATTATATACGATCGTGATTGTAACACTGTTTTAATTCCACTCCTGTGCAAAAAATCCATCGGTCTATCGGTATCTGTGTATACACGCATTGATCAGCATAATTTGACCTTTGAATGTGTGTGAGCTATTTTTAGCACATTCCTTAGATATTTATAACCGTTCAGTTCAATTCACAATATTTAGTTTCTGTGACTGTGTGACATTATGATGTTAATTTTCCAGGGAGAAGTGGGTTTGTGGCGTGCGGCTGACTGGCCCTGGGCTGGGTGTTTTGCTGTGTCGCCGCCATTTTGAATAGGCTCTGAAAGAGTGAAATGCAGGTACCAACTTTCAAAACGGTCACGAAAAATATATATTCACAAAAAAACAAGAAATTTTAAGAAAAGGTAGAACTGGTAATAATCTTCGACTCCTGACAATTTCAACAATATTTAAGAATATACAATTTTTGTGACCGTTTTGAAACATTGGCAATATTAAAGAAGACAAAAACTTTTTTTTTCGATCTTCGCATTTGTACCGCGATTTTCGACTATGATATCTTTATAAAACCTATCAACAGGATTGTTTGGTGAATCTCCGACATAATAATTTTCTTCTGATATGATTTGTTTTCTCTGTCATCTAGTCTAAGCTTTAAACTAGGTTTTTTAGCTCTACTGATCAGAGATCAGCAGAGCTTATGCCGTGGTGCGGCGTCCGTCGTCCGTCCGTCTGTCCGTCCGTCCGTTAACTTTTATTTGTAGCGACTACTCCCTGAAACTACTGGATGGATATTCATAAAACTTTACAGAAATGTTGCCCATGAAGTCTAGTTGATCCTAGCAAAAATTCATGTTGATGTGAAATCCAAGATGGCCGCCAAAGCTAAAAATAGATTTTTTAAATTCAAGTTTGTAGCGACTACTTCTTGAAAACTATAAGTAATATTGATATGGGACTTTTTCTAAAATGATCAGCATGACATGATGTTGGTCCTTGTCGAAAATCGTTTTGATTTGACGTTAAACATGGCTGCCAGCGGCCATCTTTGTTTACATAGAGTTATATAGTAAAAACTAGTAGCGACTACTCCTCTGAAACTACTTGGTGGATTTTCATGAAACTTTACAGGAATGTTGCTCTTGATGTCTAATTGATCCTAGCAAAATTTCAGATCGGCCAGAAATTCAAGATGGCTGCCACAGTTAAAAATAGATTTTTAAAAAATAAGTTTGTAGCGACTACTTCTTGAAAACTATAAGTGATATTGATATGGGACTTTTTCTAAAATGATCAGCATGACATGATGGTTATCCGAGTCGAACATTATTTTGATTCGACATTAAACATGGCTGCCAGTGGCCATCTTTGTTTACATAGAGTTATATAATGAAAACTTGTAGCGACTACTCCTCTGAAACTACTTGACGGATTTTCATGAAACTTCACAGAAATGTTGCTCTTGATGTCTTATTGATCCTAGCAAAATTTCAGGTCGGCCAGAAATTCAAGATGGCCGCCATGGCTAAAAATAGATTTTCAAAATACAAGTTTGTAGCGACTACTTCTTGAAAACTATAAGTGATATTGATATGGGACTTTTTCTAAAATGATCAGCATGACATGATGGTTATCCTAGTCGAACATTATTTTGATTCTACGTTAAACATGGCTGCCAGTGGCCATCTTTGTTTACATAGAGTTATATAGTAAAAACTTGTAGCGACTACTTCTCTGAAACTACTTGACAGATTTTCATGAAACTTCACAGAAATGTTGCTCTTGATGTCTAATTGATCCTAGCAAAATTTCAGGTCAGCCGGAAATTCAAGATGGCCACCATGGCTAAAAATTAATTTTCAAAATGCAAGTTTGTAGCGACTACTTCTTGAAAACTATAAGTGATATTGATATGGGACTTTTTCTAAAATGATCAGCATTACATGATGTTTGTCCTTGTCAAAAATCATTTTGATTAGATGTTAAACATGGCTGTCAGCGGCCATCTTTGTTTACATAGAATTATATAATGAAAACTTGTAGCGACTACTCCTCTGAAACTACTTGACGGATTTTCATGAACTTCACAGGAATGTTGCTCTTGATGTCTAATTGATCCTAGCAAAATATCAGGTCGGCAGAAACTTTTTCAAAAAATTCTTCTTCTGAAAATTGTCAACCAAATTTTATGAAAAATAAGAAACTAAAAGAACAGAAGAAGCTGAACTTCAAGTCGAAAAACTTGGAGAAATACAATAAACTATTCACTCTCAAAGAACTCCGAGAGTCCCTTAAAAAGCCTCATGATACATGAGCTGGTCCTGATGATATCCATTATCAATTACTAGACATTTACCTAAATCCTGTCTCTCTACCCTTCTTGATATATTTAATAAGGTTTGGGTGACGGGAAACTTCCCCGAGTCTTGGCGGGAAGCAATCGTTATTCCAATCCCCAAACCTGGAAAGGATCATACGGACCCAATAAAGTATCGCCCAATCGCTTTAACGAGTTGTATTTGTAAAACCATGGAACGAATGATTAATGAGAGACTCGTTCGGTACCTGGAGTCCAACAAACTGATAACAAAGTATCAAAGTGGATTCCGGCGCCAACGAGGCACAACAGACAATCTCATACGATTTGAATCGTTTATTAGGGAAGCATTCATAGAAAAAAGAACATCTAGTCGATGTATTTTTTGACTTGGAGAAAGCTTATGATACTGCATGGAAGTACGGTATTATGAATGATCTTCATGACCTTGGTCTTAGAGACCAATTACCCATTTTTATAGAGAAATTCTTAGATGATGGACAGTTTCGTGTCCGAATGGGTTCAACCCTCTCTGACATTCATGAACAGGAGATGGGTGTGCCACAGGGCAGCATACTCTCTGTAACCCTTTTTAATATAAACATTAATAGTATAGTTAGATGCATCAATCCTGGTGTGGATTGCTCTCTATATGTTGACGAATGGGTTCAACCCTCTCTGGCATTCATGAACAGGAGATGGGTGTGCCACAGGGCAGCATACTCTCTGTAACCCTTTTTAATATAAAAATTAAGAGTATAGTTAAATTCATCAATCCTGGTGTGGATTGCTCTCTATATGTTGATGACTTTGTTATATGTTATCGTGCAAAAACATGAACACTATTGAGAGACAACTTCAGCAATGTCTCAATAAACTTCAGACCTGGTCTGATGAAAATGGTTTTAAATTTTCTAAATCTAACACTAATTGTATGCATTTTTGTCAACTACGTAAACACAATGAAAACCCTCATCTAACACTGGATGGCTCACCAATACCAGTAGTGGATGAGACAAAATTCCTTGGTCTTATTTTCGACCGTAAATTAACGTTTATACCATACCCTAAATACTTGAAGGCCAAGTGCCTCAAGCTCTTAATTAACTTAAAGTTGTTGCAAACACTAACTGGGGAATGGATCGTAAAGTCCTCTTGCGACTTTACAGATCTGTTATCAGATCCAAGCTGGACTAGGGCTCGATAGTATATGGATCGACTCGCAAGTCGTACTTGCAGATGCTCGATCCTATACATAATCAAGGATTACGACTCGCCTTAGGTGCCTTTCTTACATCACCAGCTGAAAGTCTATATGTTGAAGCTAATGAACCATCACTGTCTCATAGACGGGACAAATTAGCTCTTCAATACGCCATTAAATTAAAGTTTAACTCTTCAAACCCTACTTTCGATAATGTTTTCAATCCTAGTTGTGAACCTCTTTTTGATCGAAAACCGAAGGCCATTCGACCATTTCGTCTTCGTATTAAACCAAAATTAAGGGACACTGAAATCGACCTAAATTTGATTGCCAAGTACAAAGTACCACAAATTCCACCGTGGACTTTGGAAACACCAACAATTATTTTTGATCTTTGTAATAATAACAAATCCAGTACAGATCCTACTGTCTTTCAAAGCAAATTTAACGAAATTAAATCGAAATACAGTAATTTTCAACATATATACACAGATGGCTCTAAAGATGGAGATAATGTAGCTGCAGCAGCTGTTGTTCACAAACACAGCATAAATAGCCGCCTGCCTGACAAGGCCTCTATCTTTTCAGCTGAACTTGAGGCAATCGAACTTGCCTTAAATTATATTCTGGAATCTGATGATGATTTCGTTATATTTTCTGATTCCCTTTCATCTCTTCAAGCACTGGGTAATATGAAACATGATAACCCAGTCGTGCTTCAACTTTTAGAAAAGTACAATTCTCTTATAATTGATAATGTTATTATTTTCTGCTGGCTTTCAAGCCATGTGGGAATACGTGGTAATGATAGAGCTGATAGTGTTGCTAAGGCAGCATTAGATTTACATATATCTAATACCAAATTACCTTATACTGATTTTAAAAGTTGTTTTAACACATATATTCGTAAATCTTGGCAAACCGCTTGGGATTTGTCCGTTAACAATAAATTCCATTCAATTAAACCGTTACTCGGAGAATGGCGTTCTTCTAGTAGACCCATTCGTCGAGAGGAAGTTGTCATAGCCCGGTGCAGGATAGGGCATACACGTTACACTCATTCATTTTTATTACATGGTGAGCAATTACCAGAATGTATACCCTGCTGTGCACCGTTAACGGTCAAACACATCTTATTGGAATGTGTAGACTTTGATCCTATGCGTCAAAGGTACTACAATGTTAATACAATGAAAGAGTTATTTGATACTGTAGATTTTAGTCTTATTTTAGATTTACTAAAAGAGATCAGACTATATAAATCATTATAATGTGTTCTTATATATATTTACTTGTTTATATACCCGTTGACGGGCAGTTGTTGGTTTACATACATAGTTTATATTGCACCTTATCATCCCTTTTTTTTAATAGTTTTATCTTTATATATTTGCACTGGTTTTTAAATAATACTTCATTTTTCATGAATTTGTGCGCACAATATGACCTATTTATGTGACGACGTGCCGTAAAACACCATTCATTCCCTCTATTAATAAGTGTAATACTAAGAGGTGCAGTTGTTGCAATTATTTGTCTTGCAAGTCCACCATTAAAGCAGCTGTTAATGGTAGATTGTTTAATGTATGTCTAGCTTCAAATGTTGATTGACGTACTTCTCACGTCATTTATGTTCTGACTTGAAATGCACCAAGTTGCGGTATACAGTATGTTGGACAAACAGGTCGATCCTTAAAAGTTCGATTTCGTGAACACAAATATAATGCAAATAATCCTAAAATGTTAAAAAATTACATGTACCAACACTTTCGTCAGTCAGGTCATAATTTTAATAACGTAACTGTTCAACCGGCTGAATATATATTTTTTGATAATGATGCTACTAAAAGCTTTAAAATAAAAGCTAGACATATTGCAGAACTTAAGTGGATGAAAAACTTACAGACACCTTATCCATTCGGCCTTAATGACAATATTTATCAAGAAGGAAATATTTCTAAAGATCCTAATATTGACATTTTTTCTATATTTTCTATCCGAAAGCGTAATTCTAGGTCTCATGGTCTTAGGCGTAATGGTAACATCAAACGTAAATCGCGTGTAATTATTTCTGTCGCTGATTTACATACCATTTTTAAACAGACTGGAAAGCACTCTATGCTTTCGAGGCTTAAAACCTTTGCAAAATTTTATTATCGTAACCCTGATCTTCTTTCCAAATATAAAAGTAATTTAAGGACTCTTCTGCGACAAGGACTATCACAACCTGACTTCTACGGTGATGTTATTTATAAACTTCGTAAGATTCTTGGTCATTATCACTTTCATACTATCTTTGTTAAACTTGTTTAAAAGTTTATCAAAAGAGGTTATGACCCTATCATTTTGCAACGTACTGCATGCTTGGTGGTGGACCCTTTTACAGTTCGCCACTATGCTTTCCTCTTTAATTGTACGATGACCGGACAGGCTGTGGACCCTATGATGACGCCTACCTAAAGCCCATTGGGACGGTGGCGTTTGATGTTTGTCCATGATCTTTCTTGTCGTGCCCTTAATGGTTTATTCTCTTACTGCTCTGGCTTCTGCCAAGTCATTGAGTACCATCATTGTGGCTTTCTAGGCTATTGTTTTTTTGTATTATATTTACACGAGCATATTTGTGTTTTACTTATATTGCCTATTGATGCTGCCTTGTTGGTTAGAGATTAGATCATGGCGGGGATTTCTTTATTTACACTGTTCTGTTTTAATGGGTTGACAGTAGGGTAAGTGTGAGGTTTGGTGCACCCTAGAACCGGTTTAAACCCCCAGTGGCCTACTTTGCCACTGACCGTTCCAAGGCGGTAGCCCTATTGTCAACCCTTTTGTGTTTTTGATGTCGTTTACTTTTATTATAACTTTTGCCTTCTTGATTGTCTGTTTCTATGTTTGTTTCTGTGTTTTGTGGTTGACTGTCCTCCTTGAATGCTACTTTCCCTGTCCGATCTTTTTATATTTGTTTTTCCCTCTTTGTCCATTTCATCGCTAAAGTTAATCGACGAGGAAGCCGACAAAATTTTCATTCGTACAGATCCCTTGTACGAGAGGTGTTCAACTTATAAATGAACACTTTTGTTTAAGATGGCTTTTTTCAGCGGAAGTGATTGTCATAAAAAATATGTGATTTATTGATGTGAAACTGTCATTTAGAACGTATGCCTTTAAATATAATATCCAATTTCACGCGGTTCTTTTTAAATTACATTTTGAATAAGGTGTACACCATTTTCTAATTTTAAACCTATATGTTGCTGTTGCCGCGGAGTTTTACCTTAAACCAAATAATTGCACTAAATGCATATCATAATTGTTTAAACCTGTGTTTAAAATTTAAATATGATCGTATGTTTTATTTTAAGACAAAAATATAGATGCTGAATTAAAAGCTCGACTGTCCTCCTTGAATGCTACTTTCCCTGTCCGATCTTTTTATATTTCTTTTTGTATCGCAATATTAAAACATTCACAGATAATAGGAAAATTTTCTCCTATGTTACTGATAATTTTATAAATTAACCAAAATAACTATTTTAATCATATTTTGTGATATAAAAACATGAACAGTTATTGTTGATGTATATCATATATGTATATCATATACCTTATAAAGATATCTTTGGTAAACAAATATATTATTTTTATCATTATTTGCAAATGTGTGTGTTTTGTCCCTAAATTGTAAGTCATATATTTTTCTATCTTTTCTTTTGGGAAACTTATGAAACTTGTTTTTTTATAGCGGATGAAGTCACAAAAATGCCTGCAGTTAATGTTTTGGACTAGAAGCTTTCGTAAATTTAGTCATTTTCATAGTTGAATTTCATGTTAATTTTCGCTAAAATCTTGAAAATCGACAAATTAAAAAAAAATGCATATTACACTTTTCTACGTTCAGGCATGGACATATCGGATTACTATAACCTTTAACGATATTTTAAAAGCATTTGTGTTAAAATTTGTATTGCAGTTATTTTTATAATTGACGATATTTGCTTCAAAATGTCATTCTCTACCCATTTTTAAAAATTCGGATGCAGCAACATTAGGAAGCACATAATAGTGCATGTCATAATGTTTCATATCGAAGGAATCATTAGACTTGACATTACAATCAACATATTCGGCGAGAATTTCAAGATAGTTGATTCAGTTACACAATAAAAGTGTTCAAATATAAGTTGAACACCTCTCGTATAACACTGCTTCCATAGTTCAAAGCTATACACAACATGTTCTCCGACCCCATATTGACAAGGAGTCTGATCACGTCAGGCATTTTCTAAAACTCCTATATATTAACAAAGGTATTGATTTCATTGACATGCCTGGTATTTTTCGAGATACTCATGTAGTTGATTCTATCCCAAAATATTTCAAAAATTCCGAAAGTACTGTAATTGGTTATAAGTATAAAAAGCCTATTAGAAATATTATTTTCAACTGCAACAAAATAGTTTCTGACCTTGATATAGTACATAATACTCCTAAGGAATGTGAATGCAACACATCAACATTTTCCTATGCTCCAGCAGGTTATGTCATCACTGGCAATTTTGATATTATTGAAAAACGTATTCGGCATTTGTTTTCGAAAGGTCCTAAATATAGATTACTTTCAACTATTGATTGTAATGCCTGTCGTGCCCAGATCGCCCACTCCATTGAAGATTTTAGTATCAAATGGTGTCGTAGAGAACATGCGGACCCAAACTCACTTTCTACTTGGAAAAAGTCAATTTTGAAAATTATAGATACACGTATTAACTTTTATAATGCTAACCCCTCTTTATTTCCTCCGAGACCTAGGTTTTCCTTTCGTAATTTAAAATCGGGAATTCAGGAATTTCATTATAAATTTGTTTTAGTTCCTGTAGATAAAGCAGCTAATAATGTAATTATTGTTTGATGCCTACATTACGTCAGTGTTTTATCTCTGGAACTCGGCAGCACCAATTCCTATAACTCCAGTTAATTCTACTGAGGATGATGTTGTTTCCGCACATATCACTCGGTGCACTACTTTCAAGGCTGGTGTAAACGATAAGCAAAATAAACTGCCTACTATGTCCTGGATTCCTAAATTACATATAAATCCATATAAGGCTCGCTTTATTTCGAATTCTAGTGCCTGCACCACAACAAACGTCTCCAGACTTTTAACTTCTTGTCTTACTGCCGCTAAAGATCACGTTAAACTATATTGTGATAACACTTATGAAAACTCTGGGATTAATTTATTTTGGTCTATAAAAAATTCAGGAGACGTTCTTGATAAAACTTTCAATAAAGGTCAAGTTTCATCAATAAGCACTTATGAGTTCTCTACACTATATACAACCTTACCACATCACCTTATTAAAGACAAGCTAATTTCTCTTATTAAAAAAAATTCGCTAGAGAAAATACTACATTTTTGGCATGTAATAATATAAAAGCGTTTTATACTAACGGCAGTTTAGACAATTATACTATGTGGACTTGCTATGAAGTTTGTGAAGCACTCATCTTCCTATTAGATAATATTTTCATCAGGTATTGAACCACCGTTTATAGACAAATTGTTGGTATCCCTATGGGTACGAACTGTGCACCACTTGTCGCAGATTTGTTCTTATTTTGCTATGAAAGAAATTTCATGTTGAGTCTTTCACCAGATACCCAGGCAGTTGTTATTGAAGCCTTTAATGACACCTCTCGGTATCTGGATGACCTATTGAACATTGACAACCCTTTCTTTCCAACTATGGTTAATTATATTTATCCTAAAGAACTTCAGCTTAACAAAGCTAATATATCTGATAATAAAGCTTCTTTTCTTGATTTAGATCTCTCGATTGAAAATGGTAAAATAATTAGCAAAATCTATGACAAGAGAGATGATTTTAATTTTGACATTATTAATTATCCCCACTTGGATGGGGATGTTCCTCGAGCATTTCTTATGGGGGGTATTTGTCTCAACTTATTCGTTTTTCTAGAACTTGTACTCTAATATTCGTAATCTTTGTATAACTAAAAAGTTACTCAATCAGGGTTACCGTTACCATAAACTTCGTAAAACCTTTGCAAAATGTTATTATCGTAACCCTGATCTTCTTTCCAAATATAAAAGTAATTTAAGGACTCTTCTGCGACAAGGACTAACACAACCTGACTTATATGGTGATGTGATTTATAAACTTCGTAAGATTCTTGGTCATGATATCTTTCATACTATCTTTGTTAAACTTGGGAGGTTATGACCCTATCATTTTGCAACGTACTGCATGCTTGGTGGTAGACCCTTTTACAGTTCGCCACTATGCTTTCCTCTTTAATTGTACGATGACCGGACAGGCTGTGGACCCTGTGATGACGCCTACCTAAAGCCCATTGGGACGGTGGCGTTCGATGTTTGTCCATGATCTTTCTTGTCGTGCCCTTAATGGTTTATTCTCTTACTGCTCTGGCTTCTGCCAAGTCATTGAGTACCTTCATTGTGGCTTTCTAGGCTATTTTTTTTTGTATTATATTTACACGAGCATATTTGTGTTTTTCTTATATTGCCTATTGACGCTGCCTTGTTAGTTAGAGATTAGATCATGGCGGGGATTTCTTTATTTACACTGTCCTGTTTTAATGGGTTGACAGTATGGTAAGTGTGAGGTTTGGTGCACCCTGGAACCGGTTTACTTTGCCACTGACCATTCCAAGGCGGTAGCCCTATTGTCAACCCTTTTGTGTTTGTGATGTCGTTTGCATTTATTATGGCTTTTGCCTTCTTGTTTGTCTGTTTGCGTGTTTGTTTCTGTGTTTTGTGGTTGACTGTTCTCCTTGAATGCTACTTTTCCTGTCCGATCTTTTTATAATTCTTTTGGGTGACGGGAAACTTCCCCTTATTCTTTGCGGGAAGCAATAGTTATTCCAGTCCCCAAACCTGGAAAGGATCATACGAACCCAATAAATTATCGCCCAATCGCTTTAACGAGTTGTATATGTAAAACCATGGAACGAATGATTAATGAGAGACTCGTCTGGTATCTGGAGTCCAACAAATTGATAACAAAGTATCAAAGTGGATTCCGGCGCCAACGAGGCATAACAGATAGTCTCATTTGATTTGAATCGTTTATTAGGGAAGCTTTTATAAAAAAAAAGAACATCTAGTTGCTGTATTTTTTGACTTCAGAAAGGGTGGTGAAGACAGGGTTACCGACTTGGAACGGTCAGTAGGCAATAAGGCCTACTGGTTAGCTTGAATCGATTTTATATGCGCACAATCCTCGCTATTATCCTGTCTTCAGCGCCTAAATAGACAAGACAGTGGAAACAAAACTACATCCCATCAAAAGGAAATCTCTAACAATAAAGTCCACATCCAGAGAAACCAACTAAAGATATACATACAAAATAATAAACATCTCAGGATGTATCCAGAATCGTACTGAACAACCATAGTAGTTGCAGCTAAAGAGAAAACCAATCTAGGGTACGACCAGAAAACCCGAGGGACGAAACCTCATGCACCCACCTCCCTTAGTTGGGGTTTCAGTAGGTACAATCTTAGAGTCCCACGAGTCCCAATCGTACAAGTGAAAAGTGAAGCGTAATGACTGACTGTAGAGGGGTCAATCACTAAACATGCAGTGCTCTGTAAAACCAAGGGGTTATATCCTTTTCTGACGAACTTCCTGATTAAATTTGTAAAGCGGTCAGGAAACGCGTCAGACCCCTTTAACTTTCGAAGTTTATAGACCACATCTCCATAAAATGAGGGTTGTGATATGCCTAGTCGCAGAAGTGTTTTAAGGTTGGTGTTGTACTTTTCCAGCAGGCCCTCGTTGCGGCGGTAGAATTTAGAAAAAGATCTACGCAGTTTGTGATAACGAAAACCCTGCTGAAGTTGTTTACTTGTAATAACTTTATTACGATCATTGAAGCCTATAACATCATAACACGCTCTAGCAAATCGAATGAGCTGGGAGATATACACCCCATATGAGGTAGCACGAGGTACATCTCCATCCAGGTGTTGATAGTTAACGATGTTAAAATTGAAATCATCTCTCTTATCATAGATTTTAGTATGAATACAATCGTTTGAAATCGAGAGATGAAGATCGAGAAATGCTGCTACAGTATGTTGAACTGTTGGCTTTATTCAACGTGAGCTCTGGTGGATAAATGTTAGTAACCATATGAGCAAAGAACGGATTATCAATATTGAGTATGTCATCAAGATACTGAGAAGTATTATTAAAGGCATCAATAATTTGACAAGGCGGAGTGGCATTCTCACTCCTACTAATACATTCGTGCTTACTTTCAGCACACCAACTCTTCCTAAAACGATTAAACCTGGATATATTATTCTACCAGTAGACCCTTTTATCCCAAACACTCACAGATGTTTCAATTGCCAACATGTTGAGCATCATCGAGAAATATGCAAGAGAACTGCCGTTTGGGCGCGCTGTGGCCAACAGGGTCACAACGATTTCTCTAACAGCAAAAATCCCGCCTCTTGCGTTAATTGCAAGGGGGCCTACGGGTCTTTCTCGAAATTTTGTCCAAAATGGAATCACGAGAAATTCAGAAAATCAAAATAAAATAAAAAAACACCTCTTTCCCAGAAGCTAGAACACTTCTCGAGAGTCTTACTCCATCTGGCAAATCGTACGCCGATGGGAGTAGGATTGAGAAACCAGCTACCAGGTATATTGCGGTATAGACCTGGCCAATAGACTCCAACAAGTTTTACTACTATTCCACTCTCTCTTCAGAATTCCTCTAAAACATCTTCAACCTCTCAAACTATGGTCCTCTTAAATAAACCTCCTGTAGCTCGCAAACCTCCTCTGGCTCCTACTACTCCTTCAACTATATCCTCAACAACTCCTGCATCTACTTCATCTATTTCGATAGCTAGAGGAAATCCTGGAGATCTTATGTCTCTAGGCTGAACTCCCGCTCATCTCTTAAGAAGACGTGGGATATGGTCCGGAAAATAAACGGTAAAGGTAATTCTATTTGTGTAAATCATCTTAAAACTGATAATGAAGATATTACATCTGTCAAAGATATAACACTTTGGCAGAATTTTTTTTCTAAAAAACTCTTCTTCTGAAAATTATCAACCAAATTTTCTAAAAAAAATTAAAAAACTAAAAGAACAGAAATAGCTGGATTTCAAGTCGAAAAAATTGGAGAAATACAATAAACTGTTCACTCTCAAAGAACTTCGAGAATACCTTAAAAAAGGCTCATGATACATCAGCTGGTCCTGATGATATCCATTATCAATTATTAAAACATTTACCTGAAACCTGTCTCTATACACTTCTTGATATATTTAATAAGGTTTGGGTGACAGGAAACTTCCCCGATTCTTGGCGGAAAGCAATCGTTATTCCAGTCCCCAAACCTGGAAAGGATCATATGGATCCAATAAATTATCACTCTTATGCTTTAACGAGTTGTATATGTTAATCCATTGAATGAATGATTAATGAGAGACTCACCTGGAGTCCAGCAAACTGATAACAAAGTAGCAAAGTGGATTCCGGCGCCAACGAGGCACAACAGACAATCTCATTCGATTTGAATCATTTATTAAGGTAGCTTTCGTAAAGAAAGAACATCTAGTCGCTGTATTTTTTGACTTGGAGAAAGCTTATTATACTGCATGGAAGTACGGTATCATGAATGATCTTTATGACCTTGGTCTTAGAGGCCGATATCCAATTAGTATAGAGAATTTCTTAGATGATAGACAGTTTCGTGTTCGAATGGGTTCAACCCTCTCTGACATTCATGAACAGGAGATGGATGTGCCACAGGGCAGTATACTCTCTGTCACCCTTTTTAATATAAAAATTAACAGTATAGTTAAATGCATCAATCCTGGTGTGGTTTGCACTCTATATGTTGACGATTTTGTTATATGTTATTGTGTAAAAAACATGAAAACTATTGAGAGACAATTACAACAATGTCTCAATAAACTTCAGTCCTGATCTGATGAAAATGGTTTTAAATTGTCTAAATCAAAAACCAATTGTATGCACTTTTATCAACTACGTAAAACATTACGAAGACCCTCATCTAGCACTGTGCGGTTCACCTTTACCAGTAGTGGATGAGACAAAATTCCTAGGTCTTATTTTTGACCTTAAATTAACGTTTATACCACACCTTAAATACTAGAAGGTCAACTGCCTAAAAGCTTACTTATAGTTGTTGCAAACACTAATTGGGGAGTAGATCGAAAAGTCCTCTTGCGACTTTACAGATCTCTCATCAGATTTAAGCTGGACTACGGCTCAGTAGTATATGGATCGACTCGCAAGTCATACTTGCAGATTCTCGATCCTATATATAATCAAGGATTACGACTCGCCTTAGGAGCCTTTCGTACATCACCAGCCGAAAGTCTATATGTTGAAACTAATAAACCATCACTGTCTCATAGACGAGACAAATTAGCCATTCAGTATACCATTAAATTACAATCTAACCCTTCAAATCCAACTTTCGATACTGTTTTTAATCCTAATTATGAACCTCTTTTTGATCGAAAACCGAAGGCCATTCGGTCATTTGGTCTTCGTATTAAAACAAAATTAAGAGTCACTGAAATCGACCTAAATTTGATTGCCTAGTACAAAGTACCACAAATTTCACCGTGGACTTTGGAAACACCAACAGTTATTTTTGATCTTTGTAATGAAGGAATACGTGGTAATTATAGAGCTGATAGTGCTGCTAAAACAGCATTAGGTTTACATATATATATAATGCCAAATTACCTTATACTGATTTTAAAAGTTGTATTAACACATATATTCGTAACTCTTGGCAAGCTGCTTCGGATCTGTCAGTTAACAATAAACTCCATTCAATTAAACCGTTACTTGCAGAATGGCGTTCTTCCAGTCGAGAGGAAGTTGTCCTAGCCCGGTGCAGGATAAGGCATACACGTTATACTCATTCGTATTTATTACACGGTGAGCACTTAACAGAATGTATACCCTGCTTTGCACCGTTAACGGTCAAACACATCTTGATGGAATGTGTAGACTTTGATCCTATGCGTCAGGGGTACTACAATGTTAATACTATGAACATGTTATTTGAAACTATAGATTTTAGTCTTGTTTTAGATTTCATGAAAAAAATCAGTCTTTATAAATCATTATAATATGTTCTTATATATATTTACTTATTTATATACCCGTTGACGGGCATTTGTTGATATACCTATATAGTTTATATTACTGCCATATCATCCCTTATTTGTAAAGAGTTTTATCTTCATATATTTCCATTGCTTTCTAATTACTACTCTATTTCTTCATCTTTCATCAGTTTATGCGCACAATATGACCTGTTTATGTGTCGACGTGCCGTTAAACACCATTCATTCATTCCTACTGTTTTCATCTTAACAATGTGTCGACGTGCCGTAAAACACCACTCATTCATTCATCAGTTATTTTAATAAATATTTAAGATTTCTGAATTAATATATGTCTAGCCACCTTTTGGAGGTACCTGTATGAATTGTGTATATAAGATAAATATGCTAAATATCATAATGATAAAAGATATCTACTGAATTTATCAGATCTTAACTAATATATATCTGTTAAAACTTAGTAGATAATCATAAAATACATCTACTAAATTCTATCAGATAAAATTATTAACTAATATATATATCTGTTAAAACTTAATAGATAATCATAAAATACATCTACTAAATTGTATCAAATACAATTATTAACTAATATATATATCTGTTAAAACTTAGCAGATATCTTGTGTAAGTGTTTATATCATATGAACAAAATAAAAAAGGTAGCTATTAAACTTTATCAGATATCTTAAATAAAATAAAATATATTATATAAGGTGTATTCAGCCAATATGAATGAATAGATATCTACTAATGTTTATCAAATATCTTAATATATGAGCTATCTTATAAACATGATCGGGTATCTTAATGTCAAGGAATAAGGCCCTGACATTAGAGCTGCAGACCTCTATCCCACGTGGGTTCACTCCCTGGTCGAGGCATCTGTGATGGGAAAACATCCTTTATCCCATCTCCCTCTGAGGTCACTGTCCCAATATTATCTAATATGATGTTTTAACGGGATGTACAACCCCTTTTCATTGAATCTTTCTTTATATTTGTTCTTTCTTTATATTTTGTATATTTTAGTTTCCACGAAGTTGGCAATAAACAATAAATTCATGTGTGCACTGACAATAGGATAAACAAACCCTAAGGACTTAACAATTTTTGACACCAGAGAAGCTAATTGATAAACAGTTAATTGATGATATCATTGATACACTGTTCTGTGTGTCGTTACTTAATTGCCTAAAACAACACCACCAGTGTTCTGTTGGCTGTTGTATCAATTAACAACATTGACATGCAGGGATTCTTTATTTCAAAGCATCCTTGCCCTTTCACCAATTATTTATTTATTTTGAAAGAAAATAAATATGAGTCTGCTATTCTTGTTGTTCATAGCAGTTTAGCAGAAGATTTCTTTTGAGTTTTGTATAAAGGTAAAAGGAACAATACTTTTTTTCTTTTCACCAACAATATATTCTAAACATTCTAAGATTATGTATGTATTTAATTTATTTTTGTTAATTTTATTATATTATTTATTTATTATTATTTTATAACTTGCAACTCGCTTTTTTGTTACTCGCTACTCGCATTTTATAACTCGCAACTTGCATTTTGTTGCTCGCAGTTCGCTATTTGTAAGTAACAATCGGCTTGTAATTTTGCTTGTCAAATCTTTTTGGCTTGTAACACGCAATTCGCTTTTTGTTACTCGCGACTCGCCTTTTTGTAACTCTCAACTCGCATTTTGTTACTCGCAACTCGCTTTTTCTAACTCGCAGCTCGCTTTTTCTTTCTCGCAACTCGCATTTGCTTACCACTTAATTTATCATAAATAAGACTATTCCATGGTTTTTGTTAACCTTTTTTTTTTCTACCACGCCCCATGCAGTTTAATGCATTTTCATAGATCTGTACTGTAAACTGTGCTTACTGGCTGCATGGTTGTATAAAAGTGACCTGTAAAGATGATACAAACAATATCTAATACAAAATACATCAAATAGCACAGTTACAGGCAATCTTGTGAAATTAGCATATTGTAAAACATGGCATTGCCCTAAATGTGGAGTTGGGGAGGATAGTCTCAGATTATTTTTTTTTGTTATTTTTAAACTTAACCCTATTGTCAACCCTTTTGTGTTTGTGATGTCGTTTGCAGTTATTATTGCTTATGCCTTCTTGTTTGTCTGTTTGCGTGTTTGTTTCTGTGTTTTGTGGTTGACTGTCCTCCTTGAATGCTACTTTCCCTGTCCGATCTTTTTATATTTCTTTTAACATTTGCATTTTCTTGATGGTTTCACCTATAGAAACTGCTAAATAATGTTAATTAACTCATTTGAAAGCAAATTTTTAATATAGGCAAAAACAGAGGCATTTTTTGGTAAAATCTGCTATTTTGACCCCTGAAAATCCAAATATCATTTTTTAGTAGATATTACTTTCATTATAGCTTCAACTGGTTGAAGGGGCTGGCGTGGCGCAGTCGGTAGCGCGGCGGATTTGTAACCGGAGGCCCCGGGTTCAATCCTCCGTGGTGCCACTGAGTTCCGTCGGTGTGTTCTTGGGCATGACACTTTTCCTTAGCCTCGTCCGTCGGATGGGGACGTAAACCGGGCGGTCCCGTGTATCGGTCTATCCTCCGATCACGTTAAAGAACCATAGGAATCTATTCGATAATAAGAGTAGGGCAGGTTCCCGGATCCTATGTATCTTTCCCCTCTCTCTGGGGCGGCTCTAAATAACCTGTATTGTGTTGATGAGCCGTTAAACAACATTCAATTCAATTCAATTCAACTGGTTGAAAATCACATGTTGTTGTCAATTTAAAATCACTTTCAATTTGAAGCAAAAGATTGAAACGGTTGTCGAGATATGGTATTTTGAAGATTCTGGATTTACACGTAAAAACCGGAAGAATTTTGCTTTAGCCGAAGCCCTTTTAAACCCTCATATTTTGTCGAAAAGGGCTTTGTTCTAAAAAAGAATGACATAATTTTTCTCAGGTTGAATGTATCTTACAATTTAGAGAGAAAAACAAACTTCAGTCAGGTTTGAATGTCTCTTTAGATCAGACCACACCAATTACCAGCCAATCAGCGGGCATGGAAATAATCCATGGTAAATTCGGAGCTATTACACGGAATCTCTTACTTTAGATTGGTTGACAAGGTCAACAAACCAAAAACATCTTGCTGAAAAATTAAAATTCAACTTTTGAAGAGTAGTTATGAAGGTTAAATCATACATTTGTGCAATGTATTCATATTTGTTGCATAATAAAGAAAGAAGTATATTTTACATTTTCCTCATGTTTCTATATGCAAGTAGATGGGTCAGCACCATCCGACCCTAACAGCTTTTTTCAAAACATACTCGTATGTATGGCTTATATACGTTTTTTGATAAAACTAAGATAGGTCTTTCAAAACAAGTAAGCAAAAATTATTTTTATATTAGGGAACTCAGTACAGAGCTTAAAGCTATAATGTACGTATATTGAAAATGAATTGGTGTAGTCTGACCTTAAGGACATTTCCTAAAGTTGTTTATGCGCATCTTTTTCGCGCATACCTAAGACCGACTATGTACACAAATAACATAATCTTTCGAACTGTTATATATTTTTCACACAATTTCATTACTATGAACCTAACTAACTGTTTAGATAATGACGTTAAATTTGTTTATTTACTTAAAGAGAATGTAGCGAATCAGCCAAACCATCTGTATTATTGAGAGTTCCGCAAAATTTGAATAAGGGTGAAAGAATTATCAAAATCGAATAATAACCAAAGAAGTTATGATCATTTAAAGTTTCTGTTGAAACGGATATGGAAGTGGCCATTTTGAGAGCTATGACATCACGGTTCTAAATGACCATATTTGGAAAATTTATAAATATGAACATTTACTGATATAGCGTAAAATTGACAGCAACTGTATGAAAAATATGTAATACTTAATGGCAATATTGCTTTATATGATCAGTAAAAAAAAGCATTCATTTGCAGTGATTTTCTTCGTTTTAAATGATATTTATCAATATTCCATATATGGTAATATGGAACTATGACATCATACTTCTAAAAAATGGCGGCTCCCATATTCATTTTAACTTTTTTGTTTATCATCCGATTTTGATAATTCTTTCAGCTTTTTCCTAGTTTTTCAGATTTCTCAATAACAGAGGTTGTTTGACTGTGTCGCTACATTCCCTTTAAATCAAGTTTAGTTTCAATATTTTCAATATTTTGATACAGACCACGGAGAGATTTCTTGGTGTTGTCGCTTAAGATTTTTCATACCTAGCGCATAAATGACTGCCTGAAAGGTAAGAATTAACTTAAACCCTTAAATACTACTGACCTGATGAGTGTATACTATTTGTACACACGTGGAATCCATTTAAATGAAAAAGTATATGTAGAACTTCAAAGTTAAATAAAAAATCAGGGTATATTTAGAAATGTTACGGTTATAACTGCGTTTTTCTCAAAACAAGTGTGGTGACATATGTTTTTATACGGTTATGACTGCGTTTTTCTCAAAACAAGAGTGGTGACATATGTTTTTATTTCATTATCTTGAAGTAACTTTCTAACAATACAAAAGTGATTTATGCTTTAGGAGAGACCGTTCTAGTTATGTATTAAATCTTTAAAAAAAGTTGTTCATAGAGAAAAAAAAGAAGAATCTGTAGGAAATTTCCTTAAGAAATAAAGCATCGTAGAGAGTAACCCTGTTTAGTTTAATTTCTTTGTTATTCAGATATTCGCGCCCTGCATTTGTGCAAGATGTGGTCTGAAGATGAAGAAGACAGTATCTTTGAACCATGTATGCGCATGTCAGACAAGACGGAGATTCTATGACAGCTCGAAGGCGAGGTTACGATATTACGAGAACACGACACAGCGCGTCCACGATAGCAAATGGGTGATAAAGCGACTCCACACACGCACGATAATAAGAATGACGACAACGCGACGTTGCGAGAATGAATATCGCGGCTTCGACATCGTGATATGGTGATCTCGCTTTGTCACCAACGTTGCCTCGCTGTGTTGAAATCGTAATATCGTGGCCTCACTTTGTCACCAACGCGGTCTCGCATTATCATCACCGTTGCCTCGCTGTGTCGAAATCGTGATATAGTGGCCTCATTTTGTCACCCTCGTGGCCTCGCATTATCATCACCGTGGCCTCGCTGTGACGAAATCGTGATCTCGCTTTGTCACAACGTGGCTTCGCATTACCATCACCGTGGCCTAGCTGAATCGAAATCGTGATATCGTGGCCTCACTTTGTCACCAACGCGGTCTCGCATTATCATCACCGTTGTCTCGCTGTGTCAAAATCGAGATATAGTGGCCTCACTTTGTCACCCTCGTGGCCTCGCATTATCATCACCGTGGACTCGCTGTGATGAAATCGTGATCTCGCTTTGTCACCAACGTGGCTTCGCATTATCATCACCGTGGCCTCGCTGAATCGAAATCGTGATATCGTGGATTCACTTTGTCACCAACGTGGCCTCGCATTATCACCGTGGACTCGCTGCGTCGAAATCGTGATATCGTGGCCTCGCTTTGTCACACATGTGGCCTCGCATTATCATCACCGTGGCCTCGCTATGTCGAAATCGTGATATCGTGGCCTCACTATGTCACCATCGCGACATTGTTTTGTTGTGCCCCCTCGTTTCTACCTCGAAGTAGTGATATTTTGATGACTATAACGGGACACCGTAGTATCCCCGACCATGTAATTTAATTTAATATCTAAACGTTTAGGCTATGCTTTTTTTATATTAATAGTAATATAAGTATGTGTGTATTATGATTAAAGAAATAAATATTCAAATATGTATCACTTGTTTGCATCCAGCATAACGCAGACCAAAATATAGTCCACGGAACACTTGTGTCGCCTGTCCACGGAACACTTGTGTCGCCAGTCCATGGAACGCTTGTGTCGCCTGTCCACGGAACACTTGTGTCGCCTGTCTATGGAACAATTGTGTCGCTAGTCCACGGAACACTTGTGTCGCCTGTCCACGGAACACCTGTCCTGCCGTGTGCTAATTTCAGCTAGGGAAGATGTGTGTGAAGTTGAATAAACATAGTCCAAATCCTTTTTAAGTTACGGCCAGTTATGAGCTTTGTTAGGTCGCAGGTTGACGTTATTAGACATGCGTAAGTATACTGAACAAAAAAAGAAACTTCCGGATTTTAAGCTGTGATTTGCATAGGGTTGACTTTGTTACACTTTGTACACCAATCTACATACAATTTCATCATTATATACTTATCACTCAATCATTCTGATCAATATTAATAATCATCAAAAACCAGAGTTAGTGTGTTGCTGCTAAAACATGTTTTATTCAAATTGCGAAATCATTATATTTGTATTATAAAGGGAGGTAATCTGAAAATATTCATTCTTGAAAGCTGTTTGGTGCAAAATTGAGTGAACAGGTCAGCTTACTTTTTCCATCTGTTTGGTGCTGAGGTTATCTTCTGTTTATTTCAACAGAGCACAACTGTGTTAAATCAAAGTTTAAACCACCAGACCCGGAAATGCTGTTTAAACCAAAACAAGGGGAATAACTTTGCGTACAAGTTTGATTCAAGGAAAATTGTTTTGATGACAGTGCTGGCCTTTTAACTATTAACTTATATGACCAAACACAATATATTTGCATTGTGTCTACATATATGGGTAAAGTTGCGGAAGTTTCTTTTTTTGTTGAGTATACATGCATTGAGGTAAGATGAAGATGAGCGTGAAGTGTTGTATACATAGGTCATATACTTTTCAAATGTTTTGTGACATTTATTAATTATATATACACATGGCAGCAAATATGAACCTCATTTTAATGTTTTAATATGTATGTTTTAACAAACTGAAACACACTATGAAGGTGTTAATTTATATTTTGATTGACACCAATCCCATCTCCATATCTCCTCTTGTCACTTTGATATGGAAGTTGTCTTTCTGATAATCATATAGAGGGTATACTATAGGTTATTGAATTTGTATGGCTATCGAGTTGTTTTGGACGAGCTTGCGAGTCGTCCTGCGCCAAAACAACGAGTTCCAAGTAATATTTAGCCATACAAATTCAATAACCTTTTTATTGTATACTTTCATATTGTTTTCGATCAATGTTAATTGTATGACTATTACTTTTCATTGTATTTGTGTTATTTTTATAAATTTTGATGGAATTTCTATCTTGTAATTCATTTTCATTTTGTGTGGATGATTATTTTGCGCGAAAACGACGTCGACGTCGGATGACGTCATTAAAAACATCAAGCGATTTTGTAAAGTTTGTTTACCATTCGAAAACGTTAAAAACAGTGGGTGAGTGACCATTTCAATTATTTTATCAATTTCTGCCATAAAAGGTTGAAAAAAACAAACACGTATTTTTTTGTTGACACTATATGAAGATTTCCGTTATTCTGCTGCCGAATTCCTAGAGAACTCGTCTGAAAAACTTGAATGGTATAACCACATATTTTGTAATGTTGAAAGGTTACCATTTCACTTGCTGAAATGACGTTTTCGTAAACCAAAAATCACTACTAAAATCATTACTATACGAAACATTCAGAAGCCTCAGGAAGGTAGGGTTCAAGCCTGCTGATTTCCCGTTTCTTTTTTCATTGGTTTTTATTATTAAATCAAATTATTCAATGAATACAACTGGTTAAAAGTTGATCACATGAATAAAAATAAAAAGGTATAGTGACCTGAAAAACGTATATTGACTTTTGTATATTGACCCGTGAAAAATAAGTATGAAAAATTTAATTTCCATGGATAATCAAAATTCAAAATATATTCAAAATTCAAAATTTCAAAATACAAAATTCCAAAATTAAAATTCAAAATTCAAAAATTCAAAATTTCAAAATTCAAAAATTCAAAAATTCAAAAATTCAAAAATTCAAAAATATCAAAATTCAAAATTCCAAAAATTCTCAATTCAAAATTTTAAAATTTCAAAATTCAAAATTCAAGTTTCAAAATTTCAGAATTCCAAAATTTCAAATTTCAAAATTTCAAAATTAAAAAATTCCATGAATAATTTGATTTAATAATAAAATAATTGTTGCTTTTTAGGTTCGGTCGATATATAGAGTTTAATAACCAGTGTTTATGAGCTACGGGAAATATCTCCCGAGGTAGAGAAATGGCCCCGATATAAGAACGAGTGCGGATCACGAGTTCTTATATCGGGGTCATTTATCTAGCGAGGGAGATATTTTCAGTATCTCAAAAACACTGGTTATTAAACTATATATTACATAATTTAAAATGATATTTTATTAATATTTCTAATGATTCACGCCTTTTTACACCAGTTTGCACGAGAACGCCAAGACGACGTTACATCATCCATCATACAAACAAAACAAGAGGAACCGGAACTCTTCGTTAACTTCCGTATTCGTTATTTCCTAGTGACGGAATCTGAGGAAGACATCCGTAAAACAATCGGAACGTCATTTGGCATTTCCGCCACTGACTGAAAAGGCCGAGCAATGTTTCGTACTGGGATATTTCCCAGTAGAGCAAACGAGTAGATATAGCTTTTCTAGTCCCAGTATTTCCTATATAAATAACAGACAATTAAGTAATATGTGTATTTATCGACCTGAGAAAAGGGATAGAAAAGTGATATCGATCTCGGCTATCGCCTCGCTCGATATCACTTTTCTCAGGTCGATAAATACACATATCGACCTCACTAAAAGGCAATAATTTTATAATGTTATTCCTTTACATTTGTCACTTTGATAACGCAGTCTTAATAATTACATATGGTAACACTGAACCGTTTATATGTGTTGTAATAATGTACACTCTAACGCACACGTGAACAATTGTATTTCTGTGGTGATGTGTACTTCTAGCACGTCGTATTACATGGTAATTGTAATCAATATGTAAGGCATGTCAAGGTTTTTGGACAGAAAGAAGCGAGGTCGCCCACATTGATTTAAAATGCCTGGTAGGAAGAACTGGTGGTAAAAATCGGAAATAATGTAAGCAAAACGGTCGTGGCGTGTTTATGTCTCCGTGACATTTATTTTTTTCAATATTGTTTTAACACTCGTGACTTGATATATTATGATGTTAACTTCTTGTCTCGCAGCAGCTATTTTACGGTTGCGTAAAACCTTGCTTGTTTTATTTGAAAGTAGTTCCTTATTTCTATTTCGCGGCTCTTAGCAAGCACGAGAAAAAGTTCCGGTGCAATATCAATGTGTGCAATATCGTAGAATATTGCACACTTAGCTCAATGCAATCTAAACGAGACAATATGAAAGTATACAATAAAGAGATAAATCATTTTGACAGACATTTTCATTGTATTGGTTAAATATAAACATGAGTTTGTATAAACACATCTAATAAAAAAAATAAGATATGTGCTTAAACGTTTATTACAGTAGACAATTGGACACATTTTATTCATACGGTTAAACATTAAAAGTCACCATAAAAGAGTATGATAATGGACCTTTGGCAACGGCCGAACACGACATATACACAATATTGCAGTCTCAGTTTGATTGAGACTGTTGATGAACGGTATATTCCAAAAAGACGTTTAAACAGATTATCGCATATTTTCAGTAAAAAATAAATTTTAAACGTGATTTATTGTCGAAATATCCTTTATAAAATTCTGCTAATATAAGCTTTCCCATCGTTTAATGGAATTGAATGCTGTTTAACGGCTCATCAACACAGTATAGGTTATTTAGAGCCGCCCCAGAGAGAGGGGAATGATACATAGGAATCCCATCGTTTAATGGAAGTAAGGCGGGACCACGTAATGAATATAATACATAGTACATTATACGTGAATACATGCAGTAAAATGTGAAAAGCAACAGAGGTGCCGACAACTATGTACACACAGGTGGAGGTGGTACGTATGGATGGGCTGTCTCCCTCTCCAGAAAGGCGCTCTGTTCAGGCGGAATCTGAAATAGTTAAATTATAATTATCAGAAAAGTAGGGATACTTTATTACCTGGTATATACTGAGTGAAGTTGCTTTAAATATGAACAATCTTTCCCCTTACGATGAAGTTGTATCTTTCTGGTTGTATGCAGGGGCGTAGCTTGGCTGAATATGATGTGTAGGCCGCGTTCTAGTGGGGTCCGGGGGCATGCTCCCCCTGAATTATTTTTTCAGCTAGACTGTCGGAGGTGCGATTCGGCGTATATTTCATACCGGTGAATATGAGCATCAATATCCTTACTTTTTACCGTAAATTATATATCTTATAACTAAAAAGAAGCTGAAAACATTAAAATAATTTTTTTTTTTTGATTTCTCAGAAAAAAGTGTAGGCCGCGGCCTACACGGCCTATAGGAAGCTACGCCCATGGTATGTACATACAATTCGTGTGTATGTGTTGCAGTTTAAAAGGTGAGATGATAGGAAAACAAATACCACGTATGTATGACAAGAGCACAGGCTATGTAACTTTTAAAGTATACATTCAACCCCACGCATTAAAACGAACAACAACATGAAATCTTGTTTCGTATAACTTTGTTTGCGCTATTCCCGTCCATTAAATCACTAAACATGCAGTGCGTTGCAAAGCGATAGGGTCATAACCTATTTTGATATACTTATTAACAGTTCAATAAAGACTGTATACGATTGATTATGACGAATGATCTGACGAAGTTTGTAAATCACGTCACCATAGAAACCAGGTGTTGTGACAGTCCTTGTCGCAGAAGAGTTATTATATTATACCCCGATTTCACAAAGTGCTATATAGGAATCACATTGTCCGTAACATCCCTCGCGTAACACATTGTTGTCGCGTCGCGTCACGTCGCGTTACGTCACGTCGATACACATCGCGTCACTTTCTTTTCTCGTAACACATTTTTATTAATTGCATTTCTCAAACAGCTTTGAATAGATTGTTCTCAAACTTGTGTTTGTTTGTTTGTTTATTTGTAAGGTGTTTTACGTCATTTTCAACGCATGTATATATATGACGGTCGATTTTTTTGTGGTGGAGGCAGACCACCCTCGTTTCTTGGGTAGAACCAGTACTGCACACCTTCCGCCATCCGAAATAATCAACGAATCAAATTCCTCACTTACATGTCGAGATCCCAGTGGCATTCGAATCCGCAGCGGTGAGAGGCCATTCGGCCACGGAGTGTTCCCAAACTCAATTACACAGACGAATTAGCTTGACGACTGGCGTGTACAACATCACCTTTTTACCTATGATTATTTCACTCCCCGAAACTCATTTATCATAATAATCCTTCTGTCTCTTCTGTGCTGTTCCCAGATTGTTCCGGACTTTTTCAAAGGCTGAGCAAAGTCGTTTTTTCAATGAAGACGCATACGTTGTTTTATAAACATCCTCTACCAGGGGACACTCTCCAAACATAATATCCACAGGCAGGCGAATTTCGTGGCCAAACATCAAGAAAGCAGGTGAAAAAACAGATGATTCATCTACACTTGTACGATACGCCAACATGATGAATGGAATCTGGTTTGGTCGTCATTGACGTGCTTAAAATATCCAGAAGTGTCCTGTTAAATCTTTCAACTTGCCCATCACACTGGGGGTGATACGGTGTAGTTCTTTGTTTCTTCGTATTGAGACACTTGTTGAGCAACCGATGACCTTACGTCTCTCTACATCACCTATTGCTGATTGCCTAATTTTGAACAGAATTATTATCCCCACCTTTTTTCAAGAAAAACTGGGGATCATGTATTCCTGTCCGTCCGTCCGTCCGTCCGTCCGTGTGTAATGATGTGTAACCTCCTAAACCACTAGGCGGAATTCAACCAAATTTAATGTATGACTTCCCCACATCATGACAACTTGCAAGAGCAAATTATTTTTGACTCCGCCCCAAGGTGCCCGCCCAGGGTCAAAAGGTCAAATACACTAAAAGTCAACTACACTATTATTTTTTATTATTTTTACATATAAATTGGTATAATTTATACCCATCTATATAGGATACACAACATATCAAACGTTTTTTTAATTTCAACCTCCGATGTGCGACCGGGGCTTGGACAAATGTCATCGGAGTGGGGTGGGGGTGGTGGGGGGTCAAATCTTTTTTATTATTATTACATCATAGCGACGTGCACCGTGTGATCCTTGATCTGGCACCTACTCGAGATGATACAAACTTCCAGAACACGTTACTCTAGTAATAATCATATTGTTCCACAGACATCTCTTTTCAATCCATACAAGTATTTTCATCAAAGACTTCATGTATTTGTTTTTATTGTCTTTATACTTATCTTAATTCAGTGAAGTTTGTTTTGTTTTAGCCATATCGCCACCGAAAACATTTTGCAGAAATCCTATTTCCAGATATTCCAGCGGGCGATAACTCTGTCATGCATGATTCAATCTGATGGTTTCGAAAGGATCCGACCTCTCATGTATATGTATGTTGTGACCAACTTTCTCTGACATTTTCACTTTACAATTATTTCTCTTTGACACTTATAAAATTTAAACATTTCTACATAACTTCACTTTTTATCCCCCGCCGTTTTTTTCGGAATTCGATTTTGATCAATACTTTCTGAGTCGCACCGTCCATCATGCATTAACATCAATTATTGAAGGCAGTCTATACTTCGGACCTTAATTAAGAAAACAAATGCCGATTACGTTTATCTATAATATCAAAATGACCTGCCTGTAGCAGCTTACACTTTACACTTACATTCCTTAGGAGTGTCATTGTCTGTGTCAAGGTCAGAATGTTTTTGTTGTAGTTGAAAAATATTTCTAGGTTTTTGGTTATGCTTATAAAAAACGTATAGGATTTCTGAGTATTTAAAATATAGAGGAATGGAATCAACAATACGATTATCTCAAACATACTTGATATGTCAATAAAAATGATCAATACCTTTTTAAGATATGGTATTTTTAAAAAATGCCTGACGCGAATCCTTGTCAATATGTGGTTGGAGAACATCTTGCCTATAGCTTTGAAATATGGAAGCAGTATTATACAAAAGATACGTACGAATGAAAATTGTAACATGTCAATGTTTTTCTTAGTTGAGATTGTCTACGGATGGTTTGGTTTGCTTTCTGTTTTAGAAAGAATCTCTCAAACAAATTGAACTTGTGCAATCAAAACATTGTTATAGACCCATCTTCAGTGTTGATCATATACAGTCGTTAGTAGCGTATAACGAGTGTTGGATGCCATTATGTACACGAAAGCGATGAAGAGAGTGTTCAAGTCGTCCAGTATCTCTATGTGTGTATATGTAGATACCCAAATAACAAGATATTGCAACTTGTTTTTGATGTGTCTTTTGCGTTTGGAAGTGTTCAAGCCAAAATAGTAACACTCTACACGCAGTGACACATGCCCTCTCAACTGGGAGAATGAAATGAATAACTATGGCAGAATTGCCTTAACGGTAAATGTAATCCTGTTTCAGTCATCAAGATGTGTACTGCCGCGTACTATAAACATGTTTACCTCCACTGTAAGCTATGACAGAATTGCTCTTAACGGTAAATTAATCCTGTTTCAGTCATCAAGATGTGTACTGCCGGGTACTATAAACATGTTTACCTGCACCGTAAGCTATGACAGAATTGCTCTAAACGGTAACTGTAATCCTGTTTCAGTCATCAAGATGTGTACTGCCGCGTACTATAAACATGTTTACCTGCACCGTAAGCTATGACAGAATTGCTCTAAACGGTAACTGTTATCCTGTTTCAGTCATCAAGATGTGTACTGCCGCGTACTATAAACATCGTTACCTCCACCGTAAGCTATATTTTAATTTTAACTTTTCTTTATCCTATATAGCATTAGGGCTTAAAGATACTATAGCCGTATACAAGGCTACTGCGGGTGTAACAAACGCAAATGGAAGCCGTTTAAAGTTTGATTTACTACCAACTTCAAGCTCGTGAAACATGGCTGGAAACCCGTATATAAGGCAGTTTTATAGCGAACCTATTTCATTTGTTGCCAGCGATCGACAAAGTAACATAAAAATATGCGAGTTTCGAACCCATGACTTTCGGATTGACAATCACTGCTCTTCGCCAATGGTCTAATCCAATCAATTGATTATTGTGTGTTATTTTATCGATATACTGTTATAATGTATGCGTGCGTGCGTGTGTGTGTGTGTGATTCAATGCGTTCCTGGGTGCATACGTACACTAAAGACCTTCGGAAATAAAAAACGCCCCAGAAAATATAGAATACACATTTCAACCTTAGAATAGTATACGCTGAAAATATACTGTGAGATGTAATCCAAAATCCATTTTTAAACGAATAGTTAGTTAATATGAAAGGTAGTATTTCAGTTGTTTCTTTGGGCTAATGGTTATGTCAATACGGAGGTCTCTGGTTCGAATCCCGTGTTGAGCGAACTATTTTTCAATGATTTTTAGAAATAAAGTCCAGGACCACAACTCAAAAGTGTGAAGCCTTCAACAGGGCAGTGCAGGCTACTGTTCGGAAAGAGATCAACTATTCGCGTAATTTTAAAGGCCGGGTGCACTCAGCAGCACACAAGTTGAATAACAGAGTCGATGAGTCTCTAAAAAGAAAACTGGAGTACGTAACAGGAAACAAAATGTCTGCTCAAATAGCTCATAGTTTAGAGCTCATAAAAAAGGGGGCAGAATATCCTAAAAATACACAAAAACACACGCACACAGAGACAAGTGCATAAAACGAATTGCTAACAAATAGGCGGACTACCATTCCTACACAAGCGCCAATGGCACCGAACACGATTACAGGAAAGGACAAATGGATGGATGACATAGATCAGGCATATGCAGTCCGGTAACTGAGACACGAAACCGTATAGGACACACGAGCGACACGATACCATGCACTTTTGCAGTTGTAACCTGAAAATTCATGAAAACAAACAACAACAACAACGACATCAAAATCGTTTCTGGTATACAGAAATGCCACTGATGAGACCTGATACTGGCTTGTGAATACCATTGGTATATAATACCACTGGTATTCACAAGACCATATATCCGCAAATAATCATTCGATTTGCATGAAATAGGTGTATTTAAGCTTGTTATGAAAATGACAACAAAAAATCCTCATTTAAGAAACATCTGAACACGTTTTCTTCTCTTATAAGAGATACGTGCAGTAATTAGGACTCGTTCAGATTCGTACCTACTACCTAGGGACACTTTTCCGATAACAATTGGTAAAATAAGCTCAGAAATAAGTTTTCAAAAGTTTTTTACATAGGTTTTGAGCGTTTTTAGTCCAATTTTGCGTTTAAAAGCCGTAATTTTGAGTTTCAATTGTTTTCGTGTTTAAAATGACGTGTTTGTGAAGTGTTTGCAATTGAACTATGTTTTTTTTGGTATCAACATGTAAGGTTGCATGTGTGCAACATGTTTACATCAATTAAATCTGCACGGCAACAGGTTTGGTAGGCATGAAACCACTAAATCTTTCCCCTACCCCCTAAAATAGGGTACTGTGAAAAAATGAAGATTGTGTAAAAGGTAAAATATTATTCCTCATCATTCAAACTCGACTTGGTAGCGTTCAGCTAGTATCAATTTTGATTTTAGCGGTATTTTTGACATTACTGAGCTCGTATTCGCTACTATAATAAGGTATGGTACCACCAATTTTGAAGAATGTGCTTAAAAAATCAACTTTGGCATGAACATCGACCTAAATTGGCATATTTATCGTCCTAATTGTACCTAAAATGCATATTGTATTAATGTTCATTGACTTTCTAAACACTTGATCTATTTAATATGGTGTATTGACAAGAAATGCCCTTTGGTATGACAGTTCAGATAGTGTAAAAGTTAAAGAAAAAATATCTCTGACTTTTGTCGATTTTAGACTTTTGTACTTGGTATTCACAAGACCATATCTCCGCAAATAATCATTCGATTGCATGAAGTAGGTGTTTTTAAGATTGTTATGAAAATGACAACAAAATATTCTCATTTAAGAAACATCTGACCACGTTTTCTTCTCGTATAAGAGATACGTGCAGTAATTAGGACTCGTTCAGATTCGTACCTAGGGACACTTTTCCGATAACAATTGGTAAAATAAGCTCAGAAATAAGTTTTCCAAAGTTTTTTACATAAGTTTTGAGCTTTTTTAGTCCAATTTTGATTTTAAAAGCCGTAATTTTGAGTTTCAGTTTTGTTTCGTGTTTAAAATGACGTGTTTGTGAAGTGTTTGCAATTGAACTATGTTTTTTTGGTATCAGCATGTAGGGTTGCATGTTTGCAACATGTTTACATCAATTAAATCTGCATTGCAACAGGTTTGGTAGGCATGAAACCACTAAATCTTCCCCTAACCCCCTAAAATAGGGTACTGTGAAAAAATGAAGATTGTGTAAAAGGTAAAATATTATTCCTTATCATTCAAACTCGACTTGGTAGCGTTCAGCTAGTATCAGTTTTGATTTTAGCGGTATATTTGACATTATTGAGCTCGTATTCGCTACTATAATAAGGTATGGTACCACCAATTTTGAAGAATGTGCTTACAAAATAATTTTGGCATGAAAATCGACATAAATTGGCATATTCGTCGTCCTAATTGTACCTAAAATGCATATTTTATTAATGTTCATTGACTGTTCTAAACATTTGATCTATTTAATATAGTATCTTGACAAGAAATGCACTTCGGTATGACAGTTCAGATAGTGAAAAAGTTAAAGAAAAAATATCTCTGACTTGTGTCGATTTCAGACTATTGTACTTGGTATTCACAAGACCATATCTCCGCAAATAATCATTCGATTTGCATGAAGTAGGTGTTTTTATGCTTGTTATGAAAATGACAACAATAAATCCTAATTTAAAAACATCTGAACACGTTTTCTTCTCTTATAAGAGATACGTGTAGTAATTAGGACTCGTTCAGATTCGTACCTTGGGACATTTTTCCGATAACAATTGGTAAAATAAACTCAGAAATAAGTTTTCCAAACTTTTTTACATAGGTTTTGAGCGTTTTTAGTCCAAGTTTGCTTTTAAAAGCTGTAATTTTGAGTTTCAACTTTTTTTCGTGTTTGAAATGACGTGTTTGTGAAGTGTTTGCAATTGAACTATGTTTTTTTGTATCAACATGTAGGGTTGCATGTTTGCAACATGTTTACATCAATTAAATTTGCATGGCAACAGGTGTGGTAGGCATGAAACCACTAAATCTTTCCCCTACCCGCCTAAAATAGGGTACTGTGAAAAAATGAAGATTGTGTAAAAAGTAAAATATTATTCCTTATCATTCAAACTCGACTTGGTAGCGTTCATCTAGTATCAATTTTGATTTTAACGATATTTTTGACATTATTGAGCTCGTATTCGCCACTATAATAAGGTATGGTACCACCAATTTTGAAGAATGTCAATTCTGGCATGAAAAACGACATAAATTGGCATATTCATCGTCCTAATTGTACTTACAATGCATATTTTATTAATGTTCATTGACTTTCTAAACATTTGATCTATCTAATATGGTGTATTGACAAGAAATGCCCTTTGGTATGACAGTTCAGATAGTGTAAAAGTTAAAAAAAATATCTCTGACTTTTGTCAATTTCAGACTATTGTATTTGGTATTCACAAGACCATATCTCCGCAAATAATCATTCGATATGCATGAAGTAAGTGTTTTTAAGCTTGTTATGAAAATGACAACAAAAAATCCTCATTTAAGAAACATCTGAACACGTTTTCTTCTCCTATAAGAGATACGTGCAGTAATTAGGACTCGTTCAGATTCGTACCTAGTGACACTTTTCCGATAACAATTGGTAAAATAAGCTCAGAAATAAGTTTTCCAAAGTTTTTTTACATAGGTTTTGAGCGTTTTTAGCCCAATTTTGCTTTTAAAAGCCGTAATTTTGAGTTTCAATTTTGTTTCGTGTTTAAAATGACGTGTTTGTGAAGTGTTTGCAATTGAACTATGTTTTTTTGGTATCAACATGTAGGGTTGCATGTGTGCAACATGTTTACATCAATTAAATCTGCATGGCAACAGGTTTGATAGGCACGAAACCACTAAATATTTCCCCTACCCGCCTAAAATAGGGTACTGTGAAAAAATGAAGATTGTGTAAAAGGTAAAATATTATTCCTTATCATTCAAACTCGACTTGGTAGCGTTCAGCTAGTATCAATTTTGATTTTAGCGGTATATTTGACATTATTGAGCTCGTATTCGCCACTATAATAAGTTATGGTACCACCAATTTTGAAGAATGTGCTTACAAAATAAATTTTGGCATGAAAATCGACATAAATTGGCATATTCGTCGTCCTAATTGTACCTAAAATGCATATTTTATTAATGTTCATTGACTGTTCTAAACATTTGATCTATTTAATATGGTATCTTGACAAGAAATGCCCTTCGGTATGACAGTTAGATAGTGTAAAAGTTAAAGAAAAAATATCTCTGACTTTTGTCGATTTCAGACTATTGTACTTGATATTCACAAGACCATATCTCCGCAAATAATCATTCGATTTGCATGAAGTAGGTGTTTTTATGCTTGTTATGAAAATGACAACAATAAATCCTCATTTAAGAAACATCTGAACACGTTTTCTTCTCTTATAAGAGATACGTGTAGTAATTAGGACTCGTTCAGATTCGTACCTTGGGACACTTTTCCGATAACAATTGGTAAAATAAGCTCAGAAATAAGTTTTCCAAAGTTTTTTACATAGGTTTTGAGCGTTTTTAGTCCAAGTTTGCTTTTAAAAGCTGTAATTTTGAGTTTCAACTTTTTTTCGTGTTTGAAATGACGTGTTTGTGAAGTGTTTGCAATTGAACTATGTTTTTTGGTATCAACTTGTAGGGTTGCATGTTTGCAACATGTTTACATCAATTAAATTTGCATGGCAACAGGTTTAGTAGGCATGAAACCACTAAATCTTTCCCCTATCCCCCCTAAAATAGGGTACTATGAAAAAATGAAGATTGTGTAAAAGGTAAAATATTATTCCTTATTATTCAAACTCGACTTGGTAGCGTTCATTTAGTATCAATTTTGATTTTAGCGATATTTTTGACATTATTGAGCTCGTATTCGCTACTATAATATGGTCTGGTACCACCAATTTTGAAGAATGTGCTTAAAAAATCAATTTTGGCATTAAAATCGACATAAATTGGCATATTCATCGTCCTAATTGTACTTAAAATGCATATTTTATTAATGTTCATTGACTGTTCTAAACATTTGATCTATTTAATATGGTGTATTGACAAGAAATGCCCTTTGGTATGACAGTTCAGATAGTGTAAAAGTTAAAAAAAATATCTCTGACTTTTGTCGATTTCAGACTTTTGTACTTGGTATTCACAAGACCATATCTCCGCAAATAATCGTTCGATTTAAATGAAGTAAGTGTTTTTAAGCTTGTTATGAAAATGACAACAAAATATCCTCATTTAAGAAACATCTGAACACGTTTTATTCTCGTATAAGAGACGCGTGCAGTAATTAGGACTCGTTCAGATTCGTACCTAGTGACACTTTTCCGATAACAATTGGTAAAATAAGCTCAGAAATAAGTTTTCCAAAGTTTTTTTACATAGGTTATGAGCGTTTTTAGCCCAATTTTGCTTTTAAAAGCCGTAATTTTGAGTTTCAATTTTGTTTCGTGTTTAAAATGACATGTTTGTGAAGTGTTTGCAATTGAACTATGTTTTTTTGGTATCAACATGTAGGGTTGCATGTGTGCAACATGTTTACATCAATTAAATCTGCATGGCAACAGGTTTGGTAGGCATGAAACCACTAAATCTTTCCCCTACCCGCCTAAAATAGGGTACTGTGAAAAAATGAAAATCAATTTTGGCATGAAAATCGACATAAATTGGCATAAATTGGCATATTCATCGTCCTAATTGTACCTAAAACGCATATTTTGTTAATGTTCATTGATTGTTCTAAACATTTGATCTATTTAATATGGTGTATTGACAAGAAATGCCCTTTGGTATGACAGATCAGATAAAAGTTAAAAAAAATATCTTTTGTCGATTTCAGACTATTGTACTTGGTATTCACAAGACCATATCTCCGCAAATAATCTTCGATTTGCATGAAGTAGGTGTTTTTAAGCTTGTAATGAAAATGACAACAAAAAATCCTCATTTAAGAAACATCTGAACACGTTTTCTTCTCTTATAAGTTTACCATCACTAATTACACGTAAGCCTCCGAGGTGTATCAAATGTAGTTCCTATAATAAAAAAGTAATCCCTCCTTTTTTGATGAAATCGGGCATTATAAGTAGGGGAAAACTGCCCATTTCTATTCGATTTTGTAGTTGTATGTATTAGAAGCGTTTTGCTGGATCACTGATGAACATTTTCGAAATTTCGACTCTATGCTTACACTTTGTGAGTAATGAAAACAGTCAATCAATGAAAACAGCTGTACCCTTGACCTGTTTAGTAAACAAACAAGAACTTTCTTACATGTATTGTGACCGCACCTTTTCTGGTGATTTTTCAAGTGTAAAATTAGTTTTCTATATTAACATTACACTGCTGCACTATCCATACTTGAGTTGAATTTGCAGCAAATCCGATTAATATGTGACACTTTAACATTGGTGTCTATGGGGAAAATAATTAGTGGTATAATATCTTGAGCGGCATCCAGGTCTAATTACACAGGATGTGCTCGCCTGGTGCAGGAAAGTAGTTCTGTATTAAAGATTTCTAATCTTTTTTTCTTTAAAAACATTTTTTAGTGCAGTTTCCTGTTATTTTTTGGCTGTACCTGTATTCTGGACATGTTGTTGGTATTTGAAAATGCAGCTCATCATGTTTTTGACAGATTTTGATATAAATTTGAGAAGTGAAAGTAGACAGTATGAAATTGCAAGTGGTAAAAAATAGTGTTGACCTTTGACCCGGTGTTAGTATACAACTGAAGAAATGTTTCTTAGAAGGTATTAAACCCCCTATTTCCTTGTTGATGTTTAATAGCAGACATGTTTATTTGCATGATAAATTAAGTTTCCCAGAATTCTAACGAGGTTTGAGTTTTTAACAGGTTGTCAACATTCTAACTTTACTATGGAAGGACAATGGAGACTCATTTATGCTATTATAACCTCCAGTCCTCTCCGAGCCACTATTACCGAGTACGGAAATTGGCGAAGAGTTCCGATTGAATCGCCGATATTGGAAAACCCAGTGTTACTAAAATAGCTTTCCCTTCAACAGCAGGTGCCCGATTACTAATTTTGACCAATCAAATTGAAGCTAAATATTTTCTGCGTATTTGGAATCTACGCCGAAAATGTAACGTCATTAAATAAAAATGTTACGGAAAAAAATCGTAAACAAAGGATGATTTCATACTCATAGTCAAAACATATTATAATTTTTTTCAGGTAATGATAATTTGATTTCTTATTCTATCTGCTACTGATTGATTGCTTTAAACTATTATTTCCCCGTATAACTGTTGGAGGACATTTAATTATTCCGACCCATGTCGAGCGATTCAGGTCCGAAAAATATGGCGGTGCCCTGGAATTATTATGGTCTTGACTCTGAGTCTCTCAAATAAGAATCAAGTGTCATCTCTTGAACACAGCCCTAACTTTAACAAAGTGAACTTTCACTAACTGTCCTGAACTTAGTTGCATACACACTTTAATACAATTTTTACATGGAACAAAAGCAACCAACATCAATCAAGGAACCCCTTTTTTTAAAAGTAAAATTCTTAATCAAACGTACAAACATGGAACAAAAGCAAAGTACGCCAATCACGGAACTCCTTTTCAAGAAAAATCTTTATAAAATTAATAAGTTAAATCAAACATAGTCACCAAATTCACGCCGCCAAAGTCTACTTTCGTTTTCACTATCCGATAATTACTGAGTCGTCAGCTTTAACCCTTTCGCTGCCACAGTCAAAAATTGATTTTACTATCAGTGTAGGCCCAGATCAACATGCTCACTACATGTATGTGCAGGCTGATCAGGGTTACAATGTTCGCCATTCAGTCAAAATGTTTTCCAAAACATTTTTTATATAAAAATATTACCGGAAAGTTTAAATTCAGATTTTAGCAGATGACATTTGAAATTTGGCGGCTAAAGAGTTAACAAACATTCATTTTCCACTTTTAAATAAATGATACCGGCAATTTGTTTCAAGTCGTATCAAACCTGTTTAATTACAGACATCATTAAAGACTTCATAAGTGTGCTGCTAATCCTTTGATAAGATCAATTAAGCCAATAAACTGTTCGCAAATAACAATTTCCCCCAGGCTATTGATCCAGGTCAAATCCAATCCAGGTACACAATGCGTCATGTGATGTTCTTGCGAGTCGCGAGACAATAACATCAAGATGGCTTTTACACAAGCATGTACCAAACAAAGGAAATCAGACGGATGATTTTTCGAAAATTCTTTTTTTGCAACTTTTCGGGAGTTTTTGACACAATTCCGTGGGGCCGGGAGGAGGGTTAGAATCCCGTGAGATGAAATCTCATGCTATGTGGTATCACATGTATGCTACAGTAAGTATCTCTTTTGACCTCTGGTCTTATGCTTTGTACTGTTTGTAATGGTCATGGATGTTGGGGCTGCTCTGCCGCCTGGTTAAACATCATCTGTCAGTCAAAGACTATCCTAAAAAACAATTGGAAGTATTTATCTGCTTCAAACTAAAAATATATACCGGTATATCCTGTCGACAACAATTAGTCTTTTTACTTAAATTTCTTAATGGCGTTCAGCCAGAAGAGAAAAAAAAGGTTTTGTAAAAGGACAACATTTTCACATTTTTGATTTTACCTGAACAAAACTGCATTGAATAAATAGAGCAATGTTTTAACCCGAAGGCGTTTGATTTTATGTGATCATTGAACAGGAAATTAGACTGGTATAGTACCGATTTATACCATTTCATTGCATGTTTTTATAGGTGGATTTTACTGATAAAATGTGTGGCGACTAAATTATTTCACCGGAAGTTTAAAACTGCAACTTGTTTACATTGAAAGTTACTGCTTGGAAATAAAACGTTTTAAGTACATATTACCCAATGTCAAATGGTCATTGAAAACTTGTTTATTTACTGCTATCCTGCTACCAATAAGCTCAGGTATAAAGTGTGGCCCGAGTACAGCTTTTCCTTTCAATACCATAGTTTCTTTTATGGAGAAGAAAACAACAAATTAACAAGTTAGGTGTACTAAATACAAAACTGTGTTGATATCTCATTGTTTTAAAACAAAAATAAAACCACAACACAACTAATGAATATTTTTTTATGTTTATGCTTTTATGTTTTGATATGTTGACGTCATACAAAAGCTGTATTGGGAGGCCCTCATCATCTGATACAAAATTGAATACCACCATTTTCTCATGCAATTGTATGTCTAACAGTGATTTACTGTTACCTATATACATTTTCTCCCCGCCCCCTAAATACAATAGGCTAGAAAATTGCTTGTCAAAGTATCGATGAAGGGAGTCCGTGGCCGAGTGGTTAGAGTCTCGGACTTGAAATCACTTGCCCGTCTACGCTGTGGGTTCGATCCCTCGTGGGCCTAGGTGTGTTTATGTGAGGAAACTATCCAGCTGGCTTACTGAACCTCAGTGGTTCTACAAAAAGTGCCCGGAGGGGCACCTGGGGTCTTCCTCCGCCAATGGAAGCTGGAAAGTCGCCTTAGCTGTTGGAGCGACTATAAAATCCAATTCAATTCAAAGTGTCAATGAGTGATTGACCTGGTCATGTAAAACCATAACTCTTACATGCGGACCATTAATTGATTTGGCGGACCCTTTTTGTCATAGTAAACTTTTTGTGTCACCTGTGTAGCATTGGATCACCTGTTGTGTCACCTGAACAGCATGGGATCATTTCTAAGGGTCGTCCGTCTTTCACAATTTAATCTGCAACCTGAGTTTGGTCATAACTTGAAAAATATTTGACCTATGTACATGAAACTTCATAAACATCTTCACCTTATCCCAAGGTATGCTGTAACCAATGTCCAATATCATGACTTTCATTTCGGCAGAGTTATGCCCCTTCTCATAAAACTTTAAACGACAACCTGACCTAGCTCATGACTTTAAATAAGCACATGGCAGGTGACACAGTTGTTCCATGGAACACTCTTCTAGTTCAATACTTGAACTGACAGTCTTTAGGTGTCTCTGTCAACAATTTTCTTGAATTATCAAGCGGTTTCAAACTAGTACAAGAACAAGTACAGCCTGAGAACAGGACTGGTATTTAAAAATAAGAGCAAGAATAAATACATCATGTATTAACTCTTAACCCGCTACATATATATAATGGACTGTTCTTTTTTTTAATTAAGACCATTCCATTGATGTGACAAAGGTGTGTTTTGGGGAAAATGACTGATCAGCAGCCAGACATTGTAAACCCTGATCAGCGTGCGAGTTACTCTGGGTTTACAATAGACGCAAAGGCTATTATAGTCGTGGTTAGCCGGTTAAGGGTTAATCTGGACAGTGTATGGCAAAGCGTACATTTTTTACTGTTATTTCATGGCCAGTTCATACATACCAATGACATTATAAAAATGGTACTAGTAGCCCCTTTGCTCGACACATCATATTAAGGGTGGTTCTAGGACTGGTCGGCCCGGTGTCTGTATAATGTGACTGGATGGGCCCAGGGGTATAAATTCATGTGTCTACGGCGTGGTATTCCGTTGTGGCAGCACTATGAAGTTGAGCATAGTTAAAAGTGACGTTAAACCCCATACATAAATCCATATATACTATTCTTATAGAGGTGTAATTGATCATCATGGCAACAGCTGTTCCATCATGTGACCAAACACCCATGACTGATGAAGATTTGAGTATTTTGGTGTTCATGCAGAATGTAAGTTTTGTCAGTTTTGTTGTTTTTCAGTTTGTTTGCAAGCCTTAAAGGGACACATGGCAATCTTGATTTTTTAAGAAACAACTGTGGCATCCCATTAGTTTTTCTACATGAATTATTTTGTTCAATCATTAATACTAATTATAAGAATTGTATAAAGCAAATTGTATTTGCATATTACTACTAACTGCTGATTACATTTCACCAATAATATATTCAAACCGTTTGTAGAATAACGAAGAAAAGTTAAAAATTGCATTTACCGTAAATATATACAAGCAGATTTAAAGTCAAAATGATACTGGATTAATAAATAGAGAGGCTAATTTTAAAGACTTCAAGATTGCCATGACATAGTGTCCCTTTAAAACTGATGCAGTTTGATTAAATGTCAGTCTTTCCTAAGAACTCTCTTGAAAGGTCAACAATCCTAAATCCACAGAAGTATACTTGGTTGCGTAACATAAACGTGAAGAATAGATGTGAGTGGATTGGAATGCTCCCTTTGAAATAAAATTTGCAGTACCAATTGTAGCTTTCCTTTTTTTTTAGCTCAACTGATCAGAGATCAGCAGAGCTTATGCCGTGGTGCGGCTTCCGTCATCCGTCTGTCCATAAACCTTTATTTGTAGCGACTACTCCTCTGAAACTACTGGATGAATATTCATGAAACTTTACAGAAATGTTGCCCATGAAGTCTAGTTTATCCTAGTAAAAATTCATATTGATGTGAAATCCAAGATGGCCACCAAAGCTAAAAAAAGATTTTTAAAATACAAGTTTGTAGCGACTACTTCTTGAAAACTATAAGTGATATTGATATGGGACTTTTTCTAAAATGATCAGCATGACATGATGTTGGTCCTTGTCAAAAATTGTTTTGATTCGACGTTAAACATGGCTGCCAGTGGCCATCTTTGTTTACATAGAGTTATATAGTAAAAACTTGTAGCGACTTCTCCTCTGAAACTACTTGGCGGATTTTCATAAGACTTTACAGGAATGTTGCTCTTGATGTCTTATTGATCCTAGCAAAATTTCAGATTGGCCAGAAATTCAAGATGGCCGCCACAGCTAAAAATAGATTTTTAAAAAATAAGTTTGTAGCGACTACTTCTTGAATACTATAAGTGATATTGATATAGGACTTTTTCTAAAATGATCAGCATGACATGATGTTGATCCTAGTCGAACATTATTATGATTCAACGTTAAACATGGCTGCCAGTGGCCATCTTTGTTTACATAGAGTTATATAGTAAAAACTTGTAGCGACTACTCCTCTGAAACTACTTGACAGATGTTCATGAATCTTCACAGGAATGTTGCTCTTTATGTCTAGTTGATCCTAGAAAAATTTCAGGCTGGCCGGAAATTCAAGATGGCCACCACGGCTAAAAATAGATTTAAAATAAATAAATTTGTAACGACTACTTCTTGAAAATGTAAGTGATATTGATATGGGACATTTTCTAAAATGATTACCATGACATGATGTTGATCCTTGTCGACATTTATTTCGATGCGACTTTAAACATGGCCGCTGGCGGCCATCTTTGTTTACATAGATTTATATAGTAAAAACTTGTAGCGACTACTGCTCTGAAACTACTTGACGAATTTTTATGAAACTTCACATGAATGTTGCTCTTGATGTCTTATTGATCCCATAATTTTTTATGTCGGCCGGAAATTCAAGATGGCTGCCATGGCTAAAAATAGATTTTCAAAATACAAGTTTGTAGCGACTACTTCTTGAAAACTATAAGTGATATTGATATGGAACTTTTTCTAAAATGATCAGTATGACATGATGTTGATCCTTGTCAAAATTATTTTGATTTGATGTTCAACATGGCCGCCAACGGCCATCTTTGTTTACATACAGTTATATAATGAAAACTTGTAGCGACTACTCCTCTGAAACTACTTGACGGATTTTCATGAAACTTCACAGGAATGCTGATCTAGTTATCAAAAACCTATCAGTAGAGCTTCAAGGTCATTGACCTCTTGTTTCAATTAACTTATATATGTAAAACATCTAAGAATTATTGGTATTGGTAATATAAGTATTTGTCTTCAGTCGATACTCATTATTTATCCACATAGCTTTTCTTTTATTAGCACCAAGAGGAGAAATTTATTCCTGACTTGTATAAAGACTGGATGAAGGTTTTGCACGTCAGGGAAATCAACACGATAATCAGAGAAGAGTGTGACTACTGGTTTCTTAAGTGCTACAGATCAAGGTAATTTTACTGAAGGGCTTCAAATCAAGTTAATTTTGTTTAAAGGTGAAATATAGCGTGTCTTTTGAGCATATATTCTGAAATATATGTATATAATATACAATCTGTTCAAATATTACACTTTATATTGGTTGTACCGTTTTGTCACAGTAGCCAATTATACCTCATAGCGCACACGCTCCGAGTTTCGCCTTTCTTGAAGACAGGTAAGTGTCACGAGACCTGTGACGTCATTGGTACTAAGCGATTAGCAGCTCCGCATTAAGTCTGCATTGTCTTTGTAGGATTACGTTTTATGGTACGTGTTAAAAATGTTGTGTGCTGTTGGTGGGTGCAAACGTGTGCATACAAAAGGACAATATAATAATATCAGTTTCTTTCGCGTTCTAAATCAGGTTAATGATTAAGATTCGAAGAGTGGGTGGACCGTTGCCGACGAAAATCGGCCGTCTCGACAAAAAGGTGGCAATCTTCGAAAAACGCGCGAGTTTGTAGTAACATTTTGAGTTGGATTCGTGGGAAGTCCATCCTTTGGTTTCTTTTTCGTTGAATTTGGAGAACAGGCGGCCATGCCGATTAAAAAAACACAGAGGTACCAACAGTATTACAAACATGAGAAGTGCCTAACCCCACCGTCTCCGAGCAAGTTTTATTCGCCGATTCAACCGGCGTTGAGGAGTTAATTAATAAATGAATTAACATAAAAGTTTTTGTTCTATTATCTTAGCACTTCATCGGGTATAGATATGCTAAATTGTAGAAAGGTATACAGTCTTAGATCTTTATATACACCGTGATTGTTTAGCTGTTGAATTAGAAGCATGCGTTTTACGTGAATCAGTCGTGAGCTGACGGCGCTAATATAATGTAGCCCTCTTTTTCAAAGATTGCTATAAAAGGTTCAGCATATAAATTTAAATGAATCCGGTGAAAGAAACACTGTGTCTTTGTTTCAATATATATTTTGTAGGTTTATTTATTTTTTAAATATATACCCTCTTCTGCCAATAGTGTTAAAGATCTATATTTATATATCACCGTCCGTCTACATATATCGGTCTCTGGATTAAAAAAAAAATATGACAAAATACAAGGCAGAAAATTGATAATGTTACTAGCTATAATATTAGTTCAGTAATGTTTTATGGCAAAACAATAACGGCTCTTAGCTCATGCAATAAGTAAATTAAGTGCCTTACAAGATATAGCATGGTGTTCTATGGTATCACGGTACTTAAATGGCTTGACAAAAAATTAAACTGTACACTCTATTTAAAGAAAAAGGAAACAAATGCTTTCTGTTACCCTTCTACTAAATTGTTATGATATAAAATGTTATAAATTTTACGTAAAAATGTCAGAATTAGATTTGAAAAGAAGGGTACCCTCATTGAGCTTATTAGTTTAAAAGTTCTATGGTATCATGGTATGCACATATTGTGTATCCTGTATTTGTTAGTAACTGTTTTAAGATTCAACGAGTGACCATTTCTAGAAACAATGTAAAACAGACCCATCAGACTAAAAAAATAATGATTTTTATAACCGTCAAGGTAGTGGAAACTGCATTTATGGAGACTAGGGGTGATGAATTTTAAAGATCGTAAGGAAATTGTCAACAAGTTTGCATTATTTTGAAATATCCTTTTATTTATAATAAATATACTTATAATTTTCAATTATTTTATTATATGTACCTTAAATCATCACATCTATAAGATAAGTATCACATTTTAGCAGAGATGCATACTGTTTTATAGATTGGACACTACCGTGATACCATAGAACCCTTGATATCATAGGAAGCTAGTATACTTTTTATATTATGGTAAATTGATCTGTTGGGTATGTTGTTTCGATCCCTAAATATACATAATACATAATATCGTGCTCATAATACATTTGACTATATTATTTAGGTCATAGTATGTTTATCTCTTTGTGTGCGATAAACTAGTTTCCCACGCATCATATATCCGTCTTGTATACTACGCGGCTTGCCGCGGCGGTATTACATTGCTCACGGAATTGCAACAAACAAAAAATGTGTCATAAAACTATGTTTCCCTAAATGGTGCGTGCTTTTGTCATATACCGACGTATGTACCCTAATTAGGCTATACTTCAATACTTCAATAGGGCACCGCAATAGTTGATTTTTTCAATGTCTACTTTTCGGCAAAAGCAAAGTCCTTATTATCTGACGCTCGTATTAATGAACAAGTATTAGACCATGTCCATGCATTTGGAATATACTGCATTTCGCGCTTAGTGTACACTACTCAACTTTTATAATCGGTCATTCAGTTTTTTTGAAATTAATACGAATACTAAATACTGGAAATCACCGAAAAATGATTTCAGATTACATTGTTAATAAACTTTATAAAATATTGGTATATGTTTCGATGATTTTCAGCTTTTGATTTTCAGCTTTTAGTATTTGTGTTATTTTCAAAAAACCTGGGTTACCGATTATAAAAGTTGAGTAGTGTATATTACCAAGATAATTTTTGCGGTGTTGCCGGTGACTTATTGTCAGAATTTCGATAAAATACAGTTTAATTTCGACATTTTTATACACACTATACTGTTTTTGCGTGCTTTCCCTATGTACTAATGGCATTTTTTGTTCCCAATGACGTCACTTCCGGTTATACGAGGAAGAGTTTTTCCCCTTAGATTTTTTTCGTTTTTTTAGCAATAATGCCTGTTCCCCTTTTCGATTTTTATCTTTAAAAACATATTTTCACTAAACATACATCAATAGCATAGTAAACATCGTATTTATAATGATATTTAATAATTAAAAACATATCAACAGTGGATTTGTTGATTTAGGACAATGTTCATCTTTAAGTGCTACAAATTAAGGTAATTTTGATTAAGTGCTATATTTTAATCAATGTAATTTAGATTAAGTGCTACAAATCAAAATAATTTAGATTAAGTGCTACAAAGCAAAATAATTTAGATTAAGATTTAGATTAAATGCTACAAATCAAAATAATTTAGATAATTTAGATTAAGATTTAGATTAAGTGCTACAAATCAAAATAATTTAGATTAAGATTTAGATTAAGTGCTACAAATCAAAATAATTTAGATTAAGATTTAGATTAAGTGCTACAAATCAAAATAATTTAGATTAAGTGCTACAAATCAAGATAATTTAGATGTGTAAGAAATAAAACAGAACAGAACAGAACAAACTTTTATTCAGACTTAAACTATACAGTTTCTCGTCTACAACATGTTTACAATATATAAATCTAGAAAAAAAATTAACAATGCAATTCCAAATTCCAATAGGCTTAAAATTAAAAGCCCATGAGGATACAACATACAGTTTCACAAAACATGGCAAACAGTGTAGGATTTTACAAACAAACTTTAGTTAATCTGAGACAGTCACAGCAAAATGCACTCATACAGGCACTCACGCACTCACTCACGCACTCACGCGCACAACAGTTTCTGTCATTCGTTAAGTGGAATTAAACATTGAGAAGGCGTATTACTACATAATATAAATAAATAAATACTGAAACACATTTCATAATACATTCGGTAAGGGCTGTTCCAGAAAAAAATACCTGGGGGTGGGGGGTTTGGCGGCGCTATAAATATTTTCTACGGGTGGTAGGTTGAGGCAGATATTTTTATAGGTGGGCAGTTGGGGCTGACCGATATAAATTCTACAGGTCGTTGGGTATAAATGATAATATATGATTCTGTAGGTGGTGGGTGTTCCGGAGATTTTGTTTTATTTCTATCGGTGGTTGGGTGAAATCTCTCGGCGACAGTATGCGATACCAAAGTGTATTCCAAAATCGGCATAATGTTTTTGTTTTTTTAATGGCATTTCGCTAAAGGTAAGTAACGCTGACTCGAGTTCCGGGTGTGACGTCACACCTCACTCTTCACAGTGGAGGTATGCTCTGCTGTCACTGAAGGTGTAGCACACCCATTGCAACACAGGAAGTGTCGGCCTGGGGTAGTCGCATTATAAATGGCGTCAATAAATAATTCTCATTTCTTTTTGTAAAAAAGGCATTTTCACTAATTTAAAGTGCTATTTTTAGCTCTACTGATCAGAGATCAGCAGAGCTTATGCCGTGGTGCGGCGTCCGTCCGTCTGTCTGTCCGTAAACTTTTTTTTGTAACGACTACTTCTCTGAAACTACTGAATGGATTTTTATGAAACCTTACAGAAATTTTGCCCATGAAGTCTAGTTGATCCTAGCAAAAATTCGTGTTGATGTGAAATCCAAGATGGCCGCCAAATCTAAAAATAGATTTTTAAAAAACAAGTTTGTAGCGACTACTTCTTGAAAACTATAAGTGATATTATATGGGACTTTTTCTAAAATGATCAGCATGACATGGTGTTGGTCCTTGTCGAAAATCGTTTTGATTCGACAATAAACATGGCTGCCATTCTCTTTAAACCTCTTGATTTCTTCGTGTTTATTGACTATATGAAGCATTTAATCCATTATATCAAGTATAGGTATGCCCCATGTCATTTTATAAAACAGTTAAGGTAGGTTAAAACTGAAAAAAAGTAAGCTGATTTTTGTCGCTGTCGACCGCTCTGTTCTTTTTTGAAACGCGTATATCTTGGTCGATTCGCGAAAACTTTTTTTTTTAATGCGTTATAGTCTAGGCTTTGTCAGAATAGCTGCTTTGAAAATTCACTCATAGTTAAGTATTCTTATTGGTGTAGCACACTCATTGCAACACAGGAAGTGTCGGCCTGGGGTAGTCGCATAATGGCGTCAATAAATAATTCTCATTTCTTTTTGTAAAAAAAGGCATTTTCACTAATTTAAAGTGCTATTTTTAGCTCTACTGATCAGAGATCAGCAGAGCTTATGCCGTGGTGCGGCGTCCGTCGTCCGTCCGTCTGTCCGTCTGTCCGTCCGTCCGTTTACTTTTTCCTTGTCGAAAATCGTTTTGATTCGACGTAAAACATGGCTGCCAGTGGCCATCTTTGTTTACATAGAGTTATATAATGAAAACTTGTAGCGACTACTCCTCTGAAACTACTTGACGGATTTTCATGAAACTTCACAGGAATGTTGCTCTTGATGTCTAATTAATCCTAGCAAAATTTCAGGTCGGCCGGAAATTCAAGATGGCCGCCACGGGTAAAAATATATTTTTAAAAAATAAGTTTGTAGCGACTACTTCTTGAAAACTATAAGAGATATTGATATGGGACTTTTTCTAAAATGATCAGCATGACATGATGTTGGTCCTTGTCGAAAATCGTTTTGATTCGACGTTAAACATGGCTGCCAGCGGCCATCTTTGTTTACATAGAGTTATATAATGAAAACTTGTAGCGACTACTCCTTTGAAACTACTTGACGGATTTTCATGAAACTTCACAGGAATGTTGCTCTTGATGTCTAATTGATCCTAGCAAAATTTCAGGTTGGCCGTAAATTCAAGATGGCCGTCACGGCTAAAAATAGATTTTTAAAAAATAAATTTGTAGCGACTACTTCTTGAAAACTATAAGAGATATTGATATGGGACTTTTTAGCTCTACTGATCAGAGATCAGCAGAGCTTATGCCGTGGTGCGGCGTCCGTCGTCCGTCCGTCCGTCTGTCTGTCCGTCTGTCCGTCTGTCCGTTAACTTTTATTTGTAGCGACTACTCCTCTGAAACTACTGGATGAATATTCATAAAACTTTACAGAAATGTTGCCCATGAAGTCTAGTTGATCCTAGCAAAAATTCATGTTGATGTGAAATCCAAGATGGCCGCCAAAGCTAAAAATATATTTTTTAAATTCAAGTTTGTAGCGACTACTTCTTGGAAACTATAAGTGATATTGATATGGGACTTTTTCTAAAATGATCAGCATGACATGATGTTGATCCTTGTTGAAAATCGTTTTGATTTGACGTTAAACATGGCTGCCAGCGGCCATCTTTGTTTACATAGAGTTATATAATGAAAACTTGTAGCGACTACTCCTCTGAAACTACTTGACGGATTTTCATGAAACTTCACAGGAATGTTGCTCTTGATGTCTAAATGATCCTAGCAAAATTTCAGGTCGGCCGGAAATTCAAGATGGCCGCCACGGCTAAAAATAAATTTTCAAAATACAAGTTTGTAGCGACTACTTCTTGAAAACTAAAAGTGATATTGATATGGGACTTTTTCTAAAATGATCAGCATGACATGATGTTGGTCCTTATCAAAAATCGTTTTGATTCGACGTTAAACGTGGCTGCCAGCGGCCATCTTTGTTTACATAGAGTTATATAGTAAAAACTTGTAGCGACTACTCCTCTGAAACTACTCAACGGATTGTCATGAAACTTTACAGGAATGTTGCTCTTGATGTCTAATTGATCCTAGAAAAATTTCAGGTCGGCCGGAAATTCAAGATGGCCGTCACAGCTAAAAATAGATTTTAAAAAAATAAGTTTGTAGCGACTACTTCTTGAAAACTATAAGTGATATTGATATGGGACTTTTTCTAAAATGATCAGCATGACATGATGTAGATCCTTGTGGAAAATTATTTTGATTCGACGTTAAACATGGCTGCCAGTGGCCATCTTTGTTTACATAGAGTTATATAGTAAAAACTTGTAGCGACTACTCCTCTGAAACTACTTGGCGGATTGTCATGAAACCTCACAGGAATGGTGCTCTTGATGTCTAATTGATTCTAGAAAAATTTCAGGTAGGCCGGAAATTCAAGATGGCCGTTACAGCTAAAAATAGATTTGTAAAAAATAAGTTTGTAGACTACTTCTTGAAAACTATAAGTGATATTGATATGGGACTTTTTCTAAAATGATCAGCATGACATGATGTAGATCCTTGTGGAAAATTATTTTGATTCGACGTTAAACATGGCTGCCAGTGGCCATCTTTGGTTACATAGAGTTATATAGTAAAAACTTGTAGCGACTTCTTCTCTGAAACTACTTGACGGATGTTGATGAAACTTCACAGGAATGTTGCTCTTGATGTATAGTTGATCCTAGAAAAATTTCAGGTCGGCCGGAAATTCAAGATGGCCGCCACAGCTAAAAATAGATTTAAAATAAATAAGTTTGTAGCGACTACTTCTTCAAAACAATAAGAGCTATTGATATGGGACTTTTTCTAAAATGATCAGTATGACATGATGTTGGTCCTTGTCGAAAATCGTTTTGATTTGACGTTAAACATGGCTGCCAGCGGCCATTTTTGTTTACATAGAGTTATATAATGAAAACATGTAGCGACTACTTCTCTGAAACTACTTGACGGACTTTCATGAAACTTCACAGGAATGTTGCTCCTAATGTCTTATTGATCTTAGCAAAATTTCAGGTCGGCCGGAAATTCAAGATGGCCGCCACGGTTAAAAATAGATTTTCAAAAAAACAAGTCTGTAGCGACTACTTCCTGAAATCAAAATCAATCAGTAGAGCTTCAAGGTCATTGACCTCTTGTTCTAAAATTATCAGCATGACATGATGGTTATCCGAGTCGAACATTATTTTGATTCGACGTTAAACATGGCTGCCAGTGGCCATCTTTGTTTACATAGAGTTATATAATGATAACTTGTAGCGACTACTCCTCTGAAAATACTTGACGGATTTTCATGAAACTTCACACGAATGTTGCTCTTGATGTCTAATTGATCCTTGCAAAATTTCAGGTCGGCCGGAAATTCAAGATGGCCGCCATGGCTAAAAATAGATTTTCAAAATACAAGTTTGTAACGACTACTTCTTGAAAACTATAAGTGATATTGATATGGGACTTTTTCTAAAATGATCAGCATGACATGATGGTTATTCAAGTCGAACATTATTTTGATTCAACGTTAAACATGGCTGCCAGTGGCCATGTATGTTTACATAAGAGTTATATAATGATAACTTGTAGCGACTACTCCTCTGAAACTACTTGACTGTTTTACAATAAATCCAATGCCAGGCATGTGTGTTTGCAAGGAAAACATGTGGAAGACATGAGGAAACAGTATGTAACACAGTTTATAAAGTCAATGACGAGTGGGATGTTGTTCTCGCAGAAAAACGAACAGCGTCATTTCATGTTCGCCCCACATAGTTTTGCCCCACGTCGATTCACCCACCATTTCTTATTTATTTATTTATTATTGCGTAAAATAATAAAAAAGGATATTATGATGTAAATTATGAAATAATGTATGAATTTAAAACCACAGGTACGTTGTCGTTTTCTTTTTGTGGTACAAAAAGATATATGTAGAATATGTTTTATTAATGTATGTTTTATAATTGTTTTATCTCTATTTTTTTTTTTTTAAAAGAAGTTAAATATTAACACAGCCCAAAATAAAAAAGGAAAATCCCAGTTATTTCTTTAAATTACCCATCCAAAACGACCAAATTGCACTTGGATCAGTAAACAGGTGGTGGGGGTGGGGGCGGTTAGCTACAAAAATATGGATTTTTTTTTTTGTAATGTCTTCATAAAAGTTTCTCTTTTTTTAATCGCTTCTATAGAGGGGTGGGGTTTGACCAAAAAATCACTTTTATGGGGGTTTCTTTATTTTTAATTGCTTCTTGGGGGAACCGTTACCTATAAAATTATTCTGTAGGTAGGTCCTTTTTTGTTGAAAAAGCTTCTGTAGGTGGCATCTTGATTTAAAGTTCTCCCCGCCCCCCATCCCCACACCACCACCACCACCACCACCACCACTTTGCTATTATGTTTATATTATTAATTAAAAATGTGTTGATTTATTTGGTTTATATTTTTTAACAATCATTAAAACTATAGGTGGTGGGGTAAATTGAAAATCAAAATCTATAGGTGGTGGGTAATAAAAATACTTAGGCGGTGGGGTAAAAAGGAAATAAATATATATAGGTGGTGGGGTAAAAAGGAAATTTAAATATGTAGGTGGTGGGGGTTAACAAAAAGTGCCTCCAAACCCACCCATGTCTTTTTTTCTGGAACAGCCCTAAAGTAATTACCTATATTTACTAATTTCTATACAATATTTTGTTCAAAACTTGTGAATATATATTTTATTTTGTGAATTTAGTAATTCCAAAAACTTCATCATGTTTGGCCTTGTGGAATGTATTGCTTTCTTAAGACAGCGTATGTTTGGCATTCCAACACAAAATGAAATTCATCTTCAAGTTTATTACAAAATAAGCATAATCTATCATTAACAGGAATTCTATATGGTTTAACCCATCTTCCCGCTTCAATTTGCAACCTATGAGATGACACACGTAATTTGGTAAGTGCTCGACACAGTTTGAAAATATTTATATTATCAAGATATGGTTGAAACTGAAAAGATGCAAAGCTCCTATAAAACACTGCTCTGGCGGAAATATCTAATCGACTGTGCCAATTTTGAGCGAAATTGTCATTTAACCGTTGCTTTAATACTGCAAGAAATAAATTACAATTCCCAACATTTTGTTGTAACCACACATAAAACCCAAGAGAGGACAATAAGTGTTTCAACTGTGAAACCCAGTTTTTTTTGCAAGGATATATTTCAGAGTCATTTAACATCATGTTATACACTATTTTTATTTATTATCAAATCAAATTATTCAATGAATACAATTGGTTAAAAGTTGATCACATGATTAAAAATAAAAAGGTTTATTATATAACCTATAAATAGACGCGTTTTCATTGGCTAAAAAGTAATTTTTTAGAAAAAATATCTAGCGATATTGACCTGTTTTTTTGATATTGACCTGTTTTTTTGATATTGACCTGTTTTATATAATTGTTTTTTTGATATTGACCTGTTTTATATAATTGTAAATTGAGGGTTATATAATAAAACAGTTATGGACTTTTCAGCTGTTATACATGATGTTGATATGTACCAAAAAATCATTATTGACCTCGGCTATCGCCTCGGTCAATAATGATTTTTTTGGTGCATATCACATCATGTATAACAGCTGAAAAGTCCATAATTGTATAATATTGACCTGAAAAACGTATATTGACTTTTGTATATTGACCTGTGAAAAATAAGTATGAAAAATTCAATTTCCATGAATATTCAAAATTCCAAAATTTCAAAATTCAAAAGTTCAAAGTTCAAAATTCCAAAATTAAAAATTTCAAAGTTCAAAATTCAAAATTCCAAAATTCCAGAGATATTGTATCCCCTTGCTTGAAACCAACCGTCACCTCGAAGAAGTCCAAATAGTTTTCACAGTGCCAAACACAACATTTAACTGTTTCATACATCGCTCTCATAATCCATAACATTTTTCCATTTATTCCAAGCCTGTAAAGTTTCAACCATAATTCATTCCTATACACTGAATCAACTGCTTTCTTCAAGTCAACAAATGCACAATATAACCATTTGCCATTTATTAAGGTATGCTCAGTTGTGAAGATTGCATCCACCATAGAAAATCCCTTTCTAAACCCGAATTGCGTATCAGATAGTACATTATGCTTTTCACACCAATCAGCTATTCTCTTATTAAGTAAGTACTGCTTTGAACAGGTAAGGGATGTCTTCTGCAGGAAAAAATCAAGATAAGTCTGCCTATGTTATTTTTAAGGCTGACCACAGAAAAAGATCGTGAAACATGCTTAAATCATATTACAATAATTATTGTAGTAAATCATTTAAACAGTTTTTGCCTATAACTTTGCTAGTTTAAGGTTAGCAGGGCTTATAATAGCGTAAAGAACTATATTAATAGTGTAAGCTTTATAACATGGATCGGCATGTAGATGCCTCAATTGTATGTTTTTGGCATGTCATGAAGCGGAAACCATTTATAGCTTAACTAAGGCCAGCAAATAGATTGGTAAGCTAAATGGAACTGACAACTCCTCTGAAACTATTTCAGTGAAACTGAACACCAGTCCTTCTTGCAGTCTTCATGCAAAACATTTTGAGCTACTAGCCTGTTGAGCATATGACTTGCAAAAACGTACAAGCCCGAACACATTTCTACTGATCCGAATTTGTTAAAGTGTAATTTGAGTATTATTTTTAGACAAATATGTATATTGTCACAGAAAGTTACATTCTCTGTAGAATAATATTACAAATGATTAAATAAAATAAAGAACTTGATTGTTTTGACACTTTATTCTCAGTCATGGGACAGAAAATGACGGGTTCTGTTTATTTCAAAAAAAAAGTTGACTCGCTAACGTCTGCATTACTTTTTTCTGCTGGTCCTTTCTGCCGGGTTTTGCTCCTTCGAATTAACGAAGAAAGCTCATCATATGTTGCAAATTAGAACGGAAACGATCTTCAGTTCATTATCAGTCGGGTTTACATCCCGGTATTGATTCGTACTAAATATCGCCCCCAACCTCGTTCGAAAACAGCAAATGAAATTGAAAACCAGTCTGTTCTAAAACTGAGAGTTGGTTCCGCCGATGTATAAACAAAATAAATCGACTTTTAAATTAGTTCACACGCGAAGTCGTTAATTTTTTATTCATTTTGGCGTTCCATTTTCATCTAATTTTTAACATGCCCGACTTGATTTTTACTGACCAAGGGCTTCAGGCTACCAACTAATTTCGAAGACTGTTCTTGAGAGGTGCCGCTTAAGATTTGTCTTCTTCATCGCCATCCGTGATCCAAGATGGCCATTGTTTCAAGAAATTAACCTCTTTGTTCCACCCGTTTGGCTTATTGTTAATTTGTAAACAGAATAAAAGAGTTGTCTTTGTCTAGCCTTTTCACTGAAAAAAAGAGACATGTTACTTTTCCGTCACTTTCTTAAGAACTGTATGTCATAGAGACGTCAAACTTTATACCTTTTATCTCTAGTAATACTACTCGATGAGGCATAGCGAAAGGTGACCTTGACCCTCCATGCAAAGGACAGATAACTTAGTAATTTTACATTCAAGTTTTGTATTTAGGTCACTTAGTTTGTTTCCCTTAAAGGGAGTATATCAGGCTTTGTGGCTTATTTTATTTAAAATAAAATAAAATATTGAATTACCAATTTAAAACGTAAAACGATTTAAAGATTTACATGGAACATTAACAGCTTCCTGTAATAAAGCGCAATAATTAATAATTATGAATTACAATACGTCGTGTTGGTCCTACAGAAACCTCAAAGTTATAAATAGCTGTCATGCGGAGCAAATAATTTATATTTACACATGACTTTGCAATACATTGAGATTTATTTTACCACATAGATTAAAATAGCTATCCCTGGCACGTAACTATAGTTAGAAAATACCTTCTTCTGGTTGTTTATATTATATATTATCAGTGCTATTTCGTTTGGTGGTTTATGGCTCTTATAGTTTATTTTAATTGAATACATAACTAATGTATTTAAACAATTCTAAAACAAACACCAATACTGATGTACTTGAAATAAGCTGCAAAAGATCAATCCAATTTTTACCCATTTGGACATTATTTATAACAGTCTATTAAATCATTTTAGAATTATGTTATTTTTAAAATTGTGTGATTCTTGGTTTCAAGAAACTCATTACTGAATGAATGATACAGTCTTAATCTGTTTCTCACAGCAATTAAAAGGCTCATTCAGTTCTGAGAACATACTGAGTTGCATCATAATAGCACGATGTGATGTTATAATAGCATGATGTGGTGTCATAATACCAGGATGTGATGTCATAATACCAGAAAATGATGTCATGATAGAAACAACCAAATGACAATATGAATGAAACATTCTGATTGGTTCAGTGATAAAAATTGGACCAATGAAGCCAGTTAATTTAAAGCTTATTACATCCTCAGAACACACTGAGGTTTTAATGGACATTGAGTTATGAGGTTCTTGAAACCGAGAAACACAAAATTCTAAAAATAAAATAATTCTAAAATGATTTAATAGACTGTTTTCATGTGTGTCAGAGAGCAGTGAATGCAAGACATTTAACTCTTAGCCTGCTAAGGGCGACTACAACAGCCTTTGCAGTCAGTGTAAACCTAGATCAGCCTGCGAGTTAACTCTTAGCCTGCTAAGGGTGACTACAACAGCCTTTGCAGCCAGTGTAAACCCAGATCAGCCTGCGAGTTAACTCTTAGCCTGCTAAGGGCGACTACCGTACAACAGCTTTTGCAGCCAGTGTAAACCCAGATCTGCCTGCGAGTTAACTCTTAGCCTGCTAAGGGCGACTACAACAGCCTTTGCAGCCAGTGTAAACCCTGATCAACCTGCGAGTAACTCGCAGGCTGATCAGGGTTTACACTGTCTGTTACTCGCAGGCTGATCAGGGTTTACACTGTCTGGCCGCTCATCAGTCATTTACCCAAAACACCCCTTTGTAACATAAATGGTATGGTCCAAATTCAAAGAAAGGACAGTCCATTATACATTCATAGCGGGCTAAGGGTTAATTCCATGGAATTCTTGTATTACTTTCAGCAAAGATGTACACAGGTTAACTGATGCAGTTCTTCACAATATGGCAGAGAATCTTAATTTCATGGAATTCTTGTATTACTTTCAGCAATGATGTACACAGGTTAACTGATGCAGTTCTTCACAATATGGCAGAGAATCTTAATTCCATGGAATTCTTGTATTTTATCAGTGATGTACACAGGTTAACTGATGCAGTTCTTCATGGTATGGCAGAGAATCTTAATTCCATGGAATTCTTGTATTACTTTTATCAGTGATGTACACAGGTTAACTGATGCAGTTCTTCACAGTATGGCAGAGAATCTTAATTCCATGGTATTCTTGTATTACTTAGGTCAACTGATGCAGTTCTTCACAATATGGCAGAGAATCTTAATTCCATGGAATTTCTTGTATTACTTTCAGCAATGATTTACTTAGGTTAAATGATGCGGTTCTTCACAGTATGGCAGAGAATCGGGTGTCAGTGCTCTTTGATGAATTCAAAATCTTGGTGGCACACCTGCTGTATCAGAAGGAAAAAGATAATTTCTGTCAAAAGATGAGCCTGGATAATGCATTCAGGACTATTCAGGTATGCGTCTGGGCCAGGGCTGCAGCTGTAAAGCACAATGCTTCGTCCGCTGAGCTACTGAGTCAGTTTGATTAATTGCAAATAAAAGAAAGAAAGAAATGACCTTTGTTCAGCCTTAGCCTGTGCTTAACCAGTGTTCTCTGGGTACATGGGTTTGACCAGTGTTCTCTGGATACACGAGTTTGACAAGTGTTCGCTGGATACATAAATTTGACCAGTGTTCTCTGGATATATGGGTTTGACCAGTGTTCTCTGGATACACAAGTTTGACAAGTGTTTGCTGGATACATGGGTTTGACCAGTGTTCTCTAGATATATGGGTTTGACCAGTGTTCTCTGGGTACATGGGTTTGACCAGTGTTCTCTGGATACACGAGTTTGACAAGTGCGCTGCGTACATGGGTTTGACCAGTGTTCTCTGGATATATGGGTTTGACCAGTGTTCTCTGGATACACGAGTTTGACAAGTGTTCGCTGGATACATGGGTTTGACCAGTGTTCTCTGGATATATGGGTTTGACCAGTGTTCTCTGGGTACATGGGTTTGACCAGTGTTCTCTGGATACACGAGTTTGACAAGTGTTCGCTGGATACATGGGTTTGACCAGTGTTCTCTGGATATATGGGTTTGACCAGTGTTCTCTGGATACAAGAGTTCGACAAGTGTTCGCTGGATACATGAATTTGACCAGTGTTCTCTGGATATATGGGTTTGACCAGTGTTCTCTGGATACACGAGTTTAACAAGTGTTCGCTGGATACATGAATTTGACCAGTGTTCTCTGGATATATGGGTTTGACCAGTGTTCTCTGGATACACGAGTTTGACAAGTGTTTGCTGGATACATGAATTTGACCAGTGTTCTCTGGATATATGGGTTTGACCAGTGTTCTCTGGATACACGAGTTTGACAAGTGTTCGCTGGATTCATGCATTTGACCAGTGTTTGCTGGATACATGGGTTTGACCAGTGTTCTCTGGATACACGAGTTTGACAAGTGTTCGCTGGATACATGAATTTGACCAGTCTTCTCTGGATATATGGGTTTGATCAGTGTTCTATGGATAAATGGGTTTGACATGGGTCTGACCAGTGTTCTCTGGATACATGGGCTTGACCAGTGTTCTCTGAATGCATGGGTTTGACCAGTGTTCTCTGAATACATGTGTTTAACACGTATTCTTTAAATGCATGGATTTGACCATTGTTCTCTGCATACATGTGTTTAACAAGTGTTCTCTGAATGCATGGATTTGACCAGTTCTCTGGATACATGGTTTGACCAGTGTTCTCTTGATACATGGGTTTGACCAGTGTTCTCTGAATGCATGAGTTTGACCATTGTTCTCTGCATACCTGTGTTTAACAAATGTTCACTGAATGCATGGGTTTGACCATTGTTCTCTGCATACATGTTTTTAACAAGTATTCTCTAAATGCATGTGTTTGACCATTGTTCTCTGCATACACGTGTTTAACAAGTATTCTCTAAATGCATTGGTTTGACCATTTTTCTCTGCATACATGTGTTTAACAAGTGTTCTCTGAATGCATGGATTTGACCAGTTCTCTGGATACTTGGGTTTGACCAGTGTTTTCTTGATTCATGAGTTTGATCAGTGTTCTCTTGATACATGGGTTTGACCAGTGTTCTCTTGATACATGGGTTTGACCAGTGTTCTCTGGATAAATGGGTTTGACATGGGTCTGACCAGTGTTCTCTGGATACATTGGCTTGACCAGTGTTCTCTGAATGCATGTGTTTGACCAGTGTTCTCTGAATACACGTGTTTAACAAGTATTCTCTAAATGCATGGATTTGACCATTGTTCTCTGCATACATGTGTTTAACAAGTGTTCACTGAATGCATGGGTTTGACCATTGTTCTCTGCATACATGTTTTAACAAGTATTCTCTAAATGCATGTGTTTGACCATTGTTCTCTGCATACATGTGTTTAACAAGTATTCTCTGAATGCATGGGTTTGACCATTTTTCTCTGCATACAAGTGTTTAACAAGTGTTCTCTGAATGCATGGATTTGACCAGTTCTCTGGATACATGGGTTTGACCAGTGTTTTCTTGATACATTGGTTTGACCAGTGTTCTCTTGACATATGGGTTTGACCAGTGTTCTCTTGATAAATGGGTTTGACCAGTGTTCTCTGAATGCATGGGGTTGACCATTGTTCTCTGCATACATGTGTTTAACAAGTATTCTCTAAATGCATGGGTTTGACCATTGTTCTCTGCATACTTGTGTTTAACAAGTGTTCTCTGAATGCATGGGTTTGACCATTGTTCTCTGCATACATGTGTTTAACAAGTGTTTTTTGAATGGATGGGTTTGACCATTGTTCTCTGCATACATGTTTTAACAAGTATTCTCTAAATGCAAGGGTTTGACCATTGTTCTCTGCATACATGTGTTTAACAAGTGTTCTCTGAATGCATGAGTTTGACCATTGTTCTCTGCATACATGTGTTTAACAAGTATTCTCTAAATGCATGGGTTTGACCATTGTTCTCTGCATACATGTGTTTAACAAGTGTTCTCTGAATGCATGGGTTTGACCATTGTTCTCTGCATACATGTGTTTAACAAGTGTTTTCTGAATGCATGGATTTAATTGGTGTTCTCTGGATACATGAGTTTGACCATTGTTCTCTGCATACATGGGTTTGACTAGTGTTCTCTGGATACAAGGGTTTGACCATTGTTCTCTGGATACATGGGTTTGACCAGTGTTCTCTGGATACATGGGTTTGACCAGTGTTCTCTGGATAAACGAGTTTGACCAGTGTTATCTGGATACATGGATTTGACCAGTGTTCTCGGCATACATATGTTTAACAAGTATTCTCTAAATGAATGGGTTTGACCATTGTTCTCTGCAAACATGTTTAACAAATGCTCTCTGAATGCATGGATTTTACCAGTTCTCTGCATACATGTGTTTAACAAGTAACTGTATTCTCTAAATGCATGGGTTTAACCATTGTTCTCTGCATACATGTGTTTAACAAGTGTTTTCTGAATGCATGGATTTGACCGTTCTCTGGATACATGGGTTTAATTGGTGTTCTCTGGATACATGAGTTTGGCCATTGTTCTCTGCATACATGGGTTTAACTAGAAGTGTTCTCTGGATACAAGGGTTTGACCAGTGTTCTCTGGATATATGGATATGGCCAGTGTTCTCTGGATACATGGGTTTGACCAGTGTTCTCTGGATGCATGAGTTTGACCAGTGTTCTCTGCATACATGTGTTTAACATGTGTTTTCTGAATGCATGGATTTGACCATTCTCTGGATACATGGGTTTAATTGGTGTTCTCTGGATACATGAGTTTGACCATTGTTCTCTGCATACATGGGTTTAACTAGTAGTGTTCTCTGGATACAAGGGTTTGACCAGTGTTCTCTGGATACATGGATTTGGCCAGTGTTCTCTGGATACATGGGTCTGGCCAGTGTTCTCTGGATGCATGAGTTTAACCAGTGTTCTCTGCATACATGAGTTTGACCAGTGTTCTCTGGATACATGGGTTTGACCAGTGTTCTCTGCATACATGTGTTTAACAAGTATTCTTTAAATGCAGGGGTTTGACCATTGTTCTCTGCATACATGTGTTTAATAAGTGTTTTCTGAATGCATGGATTTGACCGTTCTCTGGATACATGGGTTTAATTTGTGTTCTCTGGATACATGAGTTTGACCATTGTTCTCTGCATACATGGGTTTAACTAGTAGTGTCCTCTGGATACAAGGGTTTGACCAGTGTTCTCTGGATACATGGATTTGGCCAGTGTTCTCTGGATACATGGGTCTGGCCAGTGTTCTCTGGATGCATGAGTTTAACCAGTGTTCTCTGCATACATGAGTTTGACCAGTGTTCTCTGGATACATGGGTTTGACCAGTGTTCTCTGCATACATGTGTTTAACAAGTATTCTTTAAATGCAGGGGTTTGACCATTTTTCTCTGCATACATGTGTTTAACAAGTGTTCTCTGAATGCATGGATTTTACCAGTTCTCTGGATACATGGGTTTAATTGGTGTTCTCTGGATACATGAGTTCGACCAGTGTGCTCTGGATACATGGGTTTGACCAGTGTTCTCTGCATACATGTGTTTAACAAGTATTCTCTAAATGCCTGGGTTTGACCATTGTTCTCTGCATACATGTGTTTAACAAGTGTTCTCTGAATGCATGCGTTTTACCAGTTCTCTGGATACATGAGTTTGACCAGTGTTCTCTGGATACATGGGTTTGACTAGTAGTGTTCTCTGGATACATGGGTTTTACCAGTGTTCTCTGGATACATGGATTTGGCCAGTGTTCTCTGGATACATGGGTTTGACCAGTGTTCTCTGGATACATGAGTTTGACCAGTGTTCTGTGGATACATGGGTTTGACAAATGTTCTCTGGATACATGGGTTCTCAGGATACATGGGTTTGACCAGTGTTTTCTGGATACATGAGTTTGACCAGTGTTCTCTGAATACATGGGTTTGACAAATGTTCTCTGGATACATGGGTTTGGCCAGTGTTCTTGGGATACATGGGTTTGACCAGTGTTTTCTGGATACATGAGTTTGACCAGTGTTCTCTGGATACATGAGTTTGACCAGTGTTCTGTGGATACATGGGTTTGACAAATGTTCTCTGGATACATGGGTTCTCAGGATACATGGGTTTGACCAGTGTTTTCTGGATAAATGAGTTTGACCAGTGTTCTCTGGATACATGAGTTTGACCAGTGTTCTCTGGATTCATGGGTTTGACCAGTGTTCTCTGGATACATGGGTTTGACCAGTGTTCTCTGGATTCATGAGTTTGACCAATGTTTTCTGGATACATGGCTTTGACCAGTGTTCTCTAAATACACTGTTTGACACGTGTTCTCAGAATACATGGGTTTGCCCGGTGTTCTCTGAATACATAGGTTTGCCCGGTGTTCTCTGAATACATGATGACCAGTGTTTGACCAGTGCTAGATACATGATGATAAGTGTTTGACCAATGCAAGAGACCTTGCTAGTATTCTCTGGCTACTTGGTGTAATTTAAAGGCAGAATATGGTTATTAACACATACACTGAAACAGTTGGCGAAGCACTTGGAAGTGTTACAACTTGGAGAATTACGCTAACAATTAAACTGAATAAAATTAAACTGTACACACTATGCCGAATGAATATTTGTGTACTAATTACACTGTATCCCCTACACAATGCGCCGACGCTAAGCACAACACAGGAAGTGTGCAGATACAAATGGTTTATTTATACCACAGGTAATGTTTATGTAAATACAAGTTATAAAGTCGGAGGATTTAATGCAAATTTGACGGTACTATTATACACAAATACTTGATGCAAAGTCTCTTTCTTCTCCGTTAAGGTTAACAATATAAGCATATTCTAACTTTAAACTTCTGCTTACTTCGATATTTTGGTACCTCATGTTTTGAGGTCACCCTAGTCCGAATTTTAGACGTCATACAGCAGTTTTCTCACGTTTTAATCTTCATTATTGTGCTGTTTTTTTTTCATGTTCATTGTTGCTGTGACATCTAAATTGTGATGTTCAGGCAAATGCAAAATATTTAAATAGTCATGTTGTTGGCTTAAAATATAAACCAGAGAAAAACAATCTCCAAGTAACATGATGAAACGCACACAGTACCATTAATTCTCTTGGAAAAGACACGGTATTATTAGCTCTACTGGCCAGCAGAGGCCAGCAGAGCTTATGGGATGGTGTGTTGTCCGTCGTCCGTCGTCCGTCCGTCGTCCGTTAACTTTTCTTCAAACGACTTCTCCTCAGAAACTGTTTAGCTAATATTGACCAAACTTCACATGGATGATCCTTAGATGAATGCTTTTTAGATTTGTTAAAATTAGGTCAGCGCTACATCCAAGATGGCTGCCATAACCATATATGGTCGAAACCTTAAAAAATCTTCTTCGCCAGAACCGCTGGACAGTTTTCAACAGTTTTTCTTTTAAAATGATTGCCAAAGCCTAGACTATCAAGTTTGTTCAAATAAAGTCCCCTGGGTCAAAAACGGCCGTGCCCCGGGGGTCCAAAGTTTGTATATTGAGGTTTTGCATGTTTTTCATATAGACTTAAAAAAATCTTCTTCCCTGAAACCACAAGGCACAAAGCTCTCATGTATTACATGTAGCATCAGCTTATGGTCCTCTACTAAGTTTGTTCAAGTGGTGACCCTGGGGTCAAATTTGTCCCCGCCCCGGGGGTCACAGTTTTACATAGACTTATATAGGATTTTTTTTTTAAAAATCTTCTCGGAAACTACAACAGCCAGAGGTTTGATATTTTGCATTTACTATAAGCTTATGGTTCTTTACCAAGTCTGTTCAAATGGTGACCCTCGGGTCACATTTGGCCCCGCCCCAAGGGTCACATGTTTTACATAGACATGTATAGGGGAAAACTTAAAAAATCTTCTTCTCTGAAGCTGCAAGAGTCAGAGGTTTAATATTTTGCATATGCTATAAGCTTGTGGTCCTCTACCAAGTTTGTTCAAATGGTGACCCAGGGGTCACATTTGGCCCCACCCCGGGGGTCACAGTTTTACATAGGCATGTATAGGGAAAAACTGAAAAAAATCTTCTTCTCTGGAACCATATGGCACAGAGCTCTCATGTATTACATGTAGCATCAGCTTATGGTCCTCTACTAAGTTTGTTCAAATGGTGACCCTGGGGTCAAATTTGTCCCCGCCCAGAGGGTCACAGTTTTACATAGACTTATATAGGATTATTTTTTTTAAAAGTCTTTTCGGAAACTACAAGAGACGGAGGTTTAATATTTTGCTTTTGCTATAAGCTTATGGTCCTTTACCAAGTTTGTTCAAATTGTGACCCTGGGGTCACATTTGACCCCGCCCCAAGTGTCACAGTCTTACTTAGTCTTGTATAGGCAAAAACTGCTTTTTAATTTTTTTTCAATTTTTTTTTAGTTTTTAATTTTATTTTTATTTTTATTAGCTCTACTGATCAGAGATCAGCAGAGCTTATGCCGTGGTGCGGTGTCCGTCGTCCGTCCGTCCGTCCGTCCGTCTGTCCGTCCGTCCGTTAACTTTTTTTTGTAGCGACTACTCCTCTGAAACTACTGAATGGATTTTCATGAAACTTTACAGAAATGTTGCCCATGAAGTCTAGTTGATCCTAGCAAAAATTCATGTAGATGTGAAATCCAAGATGGCCGCCAAATCTAAAAATAGGTTTTTAAAAAACAAGTTTGTAGCGACTACTTCTTGAAAATTCTAAGGTATATTGCTATGGGACTTTTTCTAAAATGATCAGCATGACATGATGTTGGTCCTTGTTGAAAATCGTTTTGATTCGACGTTAAACATGGCTGCCAGCGGCCAACTTTGTTTACATAGAGTTATATAATGAAAACTTGTAGCGACTACTCCTCTGAAACTACTTGACGGATTTTCATGAAACTTCACAGGAATGTTGCTCTTGTTATCGTATTGATCCTAGCAAAATTTCAGGTCGGCCGGAAATTCAAGATGGCCGCCAAGGCTAAAAATAGATTTTTAAAAAATAAGTTAGTAGCGACAACTTCTTGAAAACTATAAGAGATATTGATATGGGACTTTTTCTAAAATGATCAGCATGACATGATGGTTATCCGAGTCGAACATTATTTTGATTCGACGTTAAACATGGCTGCCAGTGGCCATCTTTGTTTACATAGAGTTATATATTGAAAACTTGTAGCGACTATTCGTCTGAAACTGCTTGACGGATTTTCATGAAACTTCACAAGAATGTTGCTCTTGATGTCTAATTGATCCTAGCAAAATTTCAGATCGGCCGGAAATTCAAGATGGCCACCACAGCTAAAAATAGATTTAAAAAAAATAAGTTTGTAGCGACTACTTCTTGAAAACTATAAGTTATATTGATATGGGACTTTTTCTAAAATTATCAGCATGACATGATGGTTATCCGAGTTGAACATTATTTTGATTCAATGTTAAACATGGCTGTCAGCGGCCATCTTTGTTTACATAGAGTTATATAATGAAAACTTGTAGCGACTACTCCTCTGAAACTACTTGACGGATTTTCATGAAACTTCACAGGAATGTTGCTCTTGATGTCTAATTGATCCTAGCAAAATTTCAGGTCGGCCGGAAATTCAAGATGGCCGCCACTACTTAAAATAGATTTTCAAAAAACAAGTTTGTAGCGACTTCTTCCTGAAAACAAAATCAATCAGTAGAGCTTCAAGGTCATTGACCTCTTGTTTTTTTTTTATTTCAATTTTTTTTTTATTATTTATTTATTGATTCATTGATTTTATTTTTTTTCAATTTTTTTTTTTTTTTTTTTTTTCAATTTTTTTATTTTTTTATTTATTTTTTTTCATTATCTTTTGAATTACTTGACACTTACTTGAAAATTTCTTGTTGGCGCTACTCATCCTAAATGCCTTGATGAATTTCGACGAAACTTGGCAGGAAGCATCGGTAAGATGTCTAGTTGTGCATATCACACTTTTGTTCCAGTTCGCTGATTTTTGACGGAGTTATGGCCCTTTGACATTTTTATTTTAAATTTCTTGTCGGCGCTGCTCCTCTTAAACGGCTTGTTGGATTTCTATGAAATTTGGCAGAAAGCCTCCGTATGATGTCTAGGTGTGCAAAGCGCGGTATATCAATTAAATCTTGGACAATTTCGAAAACTAGCTAGATCTTGTTAGTAATAACAGAGTTATGGCCCTTTATTTGTTGAAAAATGCTATTTTGTATTTTCCTTTGTTAAATCTATAGGAGAAGAGAGCTATATCTAGCTATATATATCTAAATCTATAAGAGCTGTTTTAGCAAGTAGAGCATCCACAGGCCCTCTTGGGCCTCTTGTTTATATTTTTTTTTTTTTTTTTTTTATTTTTTTTTTTTTATTTTTTTTTATTTTTTTTTTTTTTTATTTTTTTTTTTTTTTTTTATCTCTTCTGGCAAACTTGGAAAACCAGCCAGATCGGACCAGTAATGACGGAGTTATGGCTCTTGATATAGTTAAAATGCTATATTTTGCCTCTTTAAGACGATAGTCACTCGCTTCATTGATGTCATAAGAGCCATATTAGCCAGTAGAGCGTCCACAGGCCCTCTTGGGCCTCTTGTTTTATTTCTGTTAACAAATCCGGCTGCTTAGTACGTCATGTTGTTTTTCAAAATGAAAGTTCAACCGAAACACAAATCGCTGTGGACGAAATTAATATTTCTTTTACATTGCAGTCAACATTACAAATTTAGTCTCATGAAAAATTAGTAAAACAGTCATGCACATTTAGGTCAACTTCTCATTTAGAGCTTTTGAAACTAAGCTCAGTGGAAATACATTCTTACTGACAAGATAGGAAGCAATGTATGTTGATATTTTCAATTGAAATTGATCAGTTACAGATTGCTTTTATTGCTTGTACAGTAAATTCAACCCAAATCATTCATTAAAATGTAAATTTTTACTCAGTCGTCCCAACATGGATTGTATATATGTCGATATGTGCTATGTGTTTTTGAGCATATTAAAAGTGAAAGACTTATAAAAAACTTTAAAAAACCTTAAAAGGTGATATGAAACATGAAATTACAAAATGTGAAGTCTTTTTATGAAGGAATAAGGTCAGACATGACAAGGGCAGCATCCCACAAATGCCCCAGTATACCCTCTTTACTTTAATACCTAGTAAAAACGTTTATTTAGATGTAGTTTTTAGCTCTACTGGCCAAGGATCGATCTTTACCAAACTTTAACATGTTGTTAATATCAATGAAAGCTCGGACAAGTTCGAAAACCAGCCAGATCGGACCAGTAACAGCGGAGTTATGGCCCTTGATTTAGTTAAAAATGCTATATTTCTATATTTTGCCTCGTTAGACGATTGGGCCTTCATTTCTCATCCGATCTTTGCCAAACTTTATTGGGCCTTCATTATCTCATCCGATCTTTGCCAAACTTTAACAGGTTGTTAAATATCAATGAAAGCTCCAGACAAGTTCGAAAACCACAGCCAGATTGGGACCAGTAACAGCAGAGTTATGCCCTTGATTTAGTTAAAAAATGCTATATTGCTATATTTTGCCTTCGTTAAGACGATAGGGAGCCTTCTTTTTTCAGCTCTACTGGCCAAGGGCGCAGCAGAGCTTATGGGATGGTGAGTTGTCCGTCGTCCGTCCGTCCCGTCGTCCGTCAGTCCATCGTTAACTTTTGTCTCGATAAGACGATATGGCCTTCATTTTTCATCCGATCTTTACCAAACACTTTAACAGATTGTTAATATCAATGAAAGCTCGGACAAGTTTGGAAAACCAGCCCAGATCGGACCAAGTAACAGCTCGGAGTTATGGCCCTTGATTTAGTTTGAAAAATTCTATATTGCTATATTTTGCCTCGTTAAGACGATAGGGCCTTCATTTTTCGCTCCGCTATCTTTAGCAAACTTTACCCACATTGTTAATAATCAATGAAAGGTCGGACAAGTTCGAAAACAAGCCCAGATCGCAGACTCAGTAACAGCGGAGTTCTTAGTCCTTGATTTAGTTAAAATATGCTATATGTGCTATATTTTGCTCTCGTTAAGAACGATCAGGGCCTTCATTTTTTTCATCCTATCTTTAGCAAACTTTACCACCATTGTTAATATAAATGAAAAGCTCCGACGAAGTTCGAAAACCAGCCATATCTGACAAGTTACAGCAGAGTTTATGGCCCTTGATTTAGTTAAAAAATGCATATATTTTGCCTCGTTAAGACGATAGGGGCTTCATTGTTCATCCGGATCTTTACCAAACTTTATCAGATTGCTAATGTCTTTGAAAGCTCGAAACAAGTTCGAAATCTAGCCTATCGGACCAGTAACAATTGGAGTTATGGCCCTTGATTTAGTTAAAAATGCCATATTTTGCCTCGTTAAGATGATAGGGGCTTCTATTGTTCATCTGATCTTTACCAAACTTTATCAGATTGTTAATATCAATGAAAAGCACAGACAAGTTCGAAAAACCATTTATCATCGGACCAGAAACAGCGGGAGTTGTGCCCTTGATTTAGTTCAGAATGCTATATTTTGTCTTTTTAAGATGATAGGGCCTTCATTTTTCATCCGATCCTTTACCAAACTTTAACCAGGTTGTTAATATCAATGAAAAGCTCGGATAGAGTTCTTCGCAAACCTGCCAGAGTCGGACAGAGTAACATTGGAGTTATGGCCCATGATTTACTTCAAAATGATATATTTTGCCTCTTTAAGACCGATAGGAGCCTTTCATTTTTCATCCGATCTTTACCAAACTTTATTAGATTGTTAATGTCTATGAAAGCTTGGTCCAAATTCGAAAAACCAACTAGATCGGACCAGTAACAGCAGAGTTATGGCCCTTGATTTTGTTAAAAATGCTATAATTTGCGCTCATCATACGATAGGGCCTTCATTTTGCATCTGATCTTTGCCAAACTTTACCAGACTTTACGACTGTCTTTTTATTATATATTATTAATTTTATTTCAATAAAGAGAATTTTTTTAATTTTTTTTTATTTTTTTTTTAATTTTTTTTTTCTTTTTTTTTTTTTTTTTTAATATATACTTATTATTATTATTTATTTTTTTTAGCTCTAATGGCCAAGGGCCAGCAGAGCTTATGGGATTGGTGTGTTGTCCGTCTTCCGTCGTCCGTCGTCCGTCCGTCGTGTCCGTCCGTTAACTTTTCTTCAAACGGACTTCTCCTCAGAAACCGCTTGGCTAATTTTGACCAAACTTCACATGGATGATCCTTAGATGAATGCTCTTTTAGATTTGTTAAAATTAGGTCAGCGCTACATCCAAGATGGCTGCCACTTACCATAATATGGTCGAAACCTTAAAAATCTTCTTCTCTCCAGAACCGCTGGACAGATTTCAACAGTTTTTCTTTTAAAATGATCGCCAACAGCCCTAGACTATCAAGATTGTTTCAAATTAAGTCCCCGGGAGTCAAAAATGGCCGTGCCCCGGGGGTCCAAAGTTTTGTATATTGAGGTTTTGCATGTTTTTCATATAGACATATAGGAAAAAACTTTAAAAAATCTTCTTCTCTGAAACCCACCAAGGCACAGAGCTCTCATGTATTACATGTAGCATCCAGCC